>BQNB010057566.1:0-36153 GCA_026074375.1 Tanacetum coccineum | reverse complement strand
AAAATAGCGTTATAATTTCATGATATTTGTGAGAGTAGTTTGTAAGAGTAAATAAGGAACCTAAGTTAATATTGACGAATTTCTCCTAATACGATAATTTGATAGATAATCATTTGTACAACTGAAATTTAAGGGAAATACAACAAGAATTCCTAAGAAAATAAAGTCTAAGATAGTTTGAACTTAGGGTTTGCTAGGCGAAGCGAGACAACTTTCTCTTTTAAGCTTTGATCTCATCTTTAATGTTGTGAGGGTCTTGATCGGTTTCCCCTTCTCTTAAGGTATGCACCACTCCATGTGCTCCAGTACCTCCAATTTGGTTTTTATGACTTCGGTTCTTTCGCTCCGGGCAATCACTCCTGCAGTGCCCTTGATTCTCACATTCATAGCAATAACCTCGATAGTATTAGCCACTCGCTGGGCTACAACCCGCTCAATTTACTCAACACTCATCACTTGATTAACAATTGTCATCATTTCTTGAAAATCACAGGGAACAAAATGTATATGAAGTTTCATCCACATGAAAATCATGACACTCCGTGATCCCAACAAGTAGGTAAGGTGAGACCACGTTATGCATAGATATAAGATAACCGTAACCATGGCATAAATAAATCCCTATCGTACAGTAGCATGATCATAACCAACAACGTAAGTTAATACTTAATACATCGTTTTACATGAGTAAAAGAGTACAAGCTTTTTATTAACACTACCAACCGAGTATTACTCAAGTTTAGTGGGATACAAAATGAGCTACACTGACAAATCTATTTGTCTATGGCCAGGGTGCCTCTCAAGATTCTAGATGCTAGACTCTTACGTTATCTTTAAGTGACTCAACATTCTCTGGTGGTGGTGATGATGAAGGTAGTGTAGCAGCAAACTTGGTAATGCCTGCCTTAGCAGATGGTGATCGTGGAGTATGGTGTTAAATAGACATCCGTACTGTACGGGATTTGGTCTCAAAAGACAAGATGATATGGTGTGGAGAGGTGGGTGGTATAGAAGCAGACTCCTCAGTCTCAAATGCCTCTGTATTCTAGCTTGAGGGGATAGGATCATCTGTAGGTACAGTAGGAGGGTCGACTGGAGCTAGGTGCTCCTCCTCCTCCCCGTCCTCCTCATCCTTCTCAACATCATCATCATCGTTGTCATCATCAGATGACTCATTATCATAATTGTCTCATCCGTCGGCAGGATGGTCAGCAGGATCCTCCTCAGGGTCCTCCTTATCCTCTTCCGGATCGGAGTTAGCAATGTAGCCTGGTGATAGGGCTGTAGGTGAGGCATCAGCAGATAGAGGCTGATCCTTCATTGCCCTCTATCTCCCATCAGAAGCTCACTGGAATCTCCATGGACTCAGAATTAATATAACAGACATGTAGGTAACCGTCGATTAATGAAAACCATAACTGCTTGCAACGAGCAAAAAAACTTAACGTAATATAAGTAAATTATATACGGCTGGTATGGTAAATACGAAGTATGCACTTATGTCATAAATGAATGATGGTAAGGTATCATATTCGATAGCTTAATGTTTAGGTAGAGCTTAGGACTTACGAGCTTATCGTACTACCTTGCCTAAAGAAATATTCCCCAATTTATATAAATAGCCCTTATATAAATAATTGTAGAGTTGCGTGAAAGAATGAAAACTCATCTTTGTATATATACAATATACCCTTATAGTAACGTACGTACTATAATATGAACACGTATATGCATCATGTAAGCATCTAGTAAAACTAACTAATGCAAACAACTAGTGTATGTATATCCCGTAAAAATCCCTTTTTATGAATGCAATGTTTGAAAACGGTTATAGTCCAGCAAAACATTTGACCTGGTTCTCTATAACCTTGGCTCTTGATACCAATCTGTAACACCCCCAAAATGGGTCGCAGCGGAATAAGGATCCGGGGCGTGTTACTTCTCAGATCAATAACACAAGATGTATATAGAACGACCAAAAAGTCGTTTTAAAACTGATACATTGGATTTAACAAATATTTGATACAAATAGCCCGAAGCTTTGACTTGTTCCTTATTATTATTACAAAGATACTGGTTCACAACACATGAGTTTCCCAAAACATAATACAACCATATCTTTAGCATGACATCCCAAAACAAAATCACCAATGTATCCTTGGCATCTCGTGCCTATTGACCACCTGAAAAACATTGCTTTAAAACGTCAACAATAATGTTGGTGAATTCATAGGTTTGATAAATCATAATATGCAGGACCGCAAAACTTTCCCCGTGATATTGCAACACATGCAGGCATCACAAAACCAGATTACATTTTACCTAAGCTCATGACACTGAAGCTCGACAATCTTTCTTGCAATAATATATATTGCAATTTCTGCCCGATTAGATGTTTAACCCGAAACATCCCTAAATCCGACATGCTATACGTTCGTTCCCGGTGATAGCTAGTCACCCGAACGGGGAGGTCGTTTCCCAAATAGATCTATTCATAACATTCGCGCTCACATAATGTAATTCACAACTACATCTATGCAATTGACAGTTCATGATAATGGGCTCAACTTGGGTTATCGCTACTTAGGCAAACATGTAATCAATATAAAATATACACTTGCGTCCAATTTATAAAACAAAGCATGTTTCCACCCCAAGTTATAAATCATCGAAATCGTAAAAATATGGGGCTATGAACTCACCTTGAGTTCTGATAATCCAATTATCACAGATAAAGCGTCACGCAAATCGACAGATTCAACCTATTTAAATTAAGGTCGTATAAGTACCATGTACTTCGATTAACCAATATCATATATTCCTATATAGCTCATCATACTATCGTTCGGGCTATCATAATTAAGAGGTCATGTAGTGAACGTATGAGGAGTTAGGACACTTTAAATCGTAAATCCAACAACTCGTCGATACGCCACCCCGAAGAGGCCTCATTATGAAACTCCCTAGTAATATAGTACTTTGATAACCACATATAATTCTATATAGCTCAATCACCATCTAATTGTTTTGGTAAAATTGTGTTTAATAAGTAAAAACGTTTATAATTACCGTTTTAGTAAATATAGCATAGCTTTTGCGTTTTAAGCCTAATTTTGACGTTTCTTATGCCCACGCTTTCGTATTAGGACGAGTTATCATAATTTGACATTTTCATATTTTTGATCCTCTGATGAACAGTACTTTTTACTGTTCACATCAGTTATAAAGTTATTTTTATAGTTTTAGTTATCGTAAAACCCGTAAACGTCGTATTTTATTCGTTATAGCTCCGTTTTTAGCGATTCTTTCGAGCACGTTCTCGTTATTGAAAATTCTATCAATTTATAAGGTTTACAAAAATAAAAGTTTCTGTCATGAATAGTGTTTTTACTTAGATAACTGTTCATATAAAAGTTATAAAATTATTTTTATAAACTTAATTACCGAATACTCTCCTTCGCGAAATTCATGAACTTCTTCAATATTAAATGAAAAATCGATGATTCTGTATCATTTTAGAATCCTAAAAATTTGTGTTTATTTGTTTACAAATATCCAACTTGCTGTTTCATAAGAATTTTTATAAAAGTTATTTTTATAATCCGTTTAATTTACGTATAACTCGTAATTACTAAAGGGGGAGGATGGCGTGAATGGTATCAAGGGGCTGACCGATTAATGGAATCATCACGAATTAGAATATTATAAAACATAATATCCACTGATTAGAATTCGATTCCAATAGCCCCTTTATATCAATATATTATCTTATTTATTAAACTTGTTTTATATACTTTTTAACTAAGTAATTTCCACAAGTTTTTCCCACACTCTTAATATGCTATATCATATATATTATATAGCCCATAATTCCAAAATTTGTCCATTTGTCCAAGTCATTAAGTCCATAATAATACTTGAAAACCATGGCCCATTAATAAACCCTAAATTTACTAGTTTATCCATAATCATTTTTATACATAAACCAAGTGTGTACAAGTCTTACAACCATTTTGTAAACTCAATATACCATCCATATAACATGTGTACAAATCCATAAATCATGATTACAAAGAACAATCCCTTTAAAATGCTTTATACATATCCTAAATGGTTATATTTTAACTACATATCACACTATATCCATAAAAAACTCATAAAAAGAAAGTATAAAGGTTGTAGAAACCTTATGATGAATGATGATGATAAAAATAGTGCAACCCCGTGTTTAGCCTTTAAACACAAGCTTGCACAATATGAAACCTTAACTTTTCCAAATAAACCCTAACCTTCCTTTTCTTGATTAATACTTAAAAATAGTTAGCCAATGCTTGGAAACATCTTAGAATATCTTAGACATGATGTGTATAGGTGTGTATGGGTTGAAGAAAATTTTGTATGGTTTATTATATATGAGGGTTTTGAGCCGTGGCTATAAGAGAGCCAAAAGGGATGGTTTTTGGTGATTTCTAGTTAAGTGTTTTGCTATCTATGTTTACTTGCAATGCATACTAGTATATATATGGTAAGCCTAGTCAAAAGAATGCAATAGTTGGTCAAGAAACATGTGGAGGGTCTTAAGGAAGACTATGGTCTTGGTCTTTAGTCAAAGGAACATGGTATGGCTATGTTTAATGGAGATAGGAAGTACAAAGACCTAGTTGAAAGATTTATTTCATTTTTCTTGTATCTATTGCTATAGATCCGGTTATAGAGTGATATAAGTGACATAATTTTGTAACTTTTATGCATTGGGTATAAATGTGGGTATTTGTTGAAGCGTAGAAAAGTTTTGGTGGTTCCGGGAATGCCTAAACGTATTTTATTGCGAAACGTAATCACTTTACGCAACCAATAAAAATAAAATGAACAAAGTTAATAATTATCCTCAAAATAATTACTTAACCCTTGCTTGATGTAAATATTTAATTGTTTGATGCCCGTTTACATTGAACGCAAATTTTAGCCTACGCGATTTAGCTTAACGTTTACGATTTAAAACAAACGCGTACAATACAAAAGATACATAGTAGATTTATCGACGTCGTCAATGACTTGAAAACACAGGGTGTTTATAAAAATAAAAAAACAAAACATCAAATACCATTTTTTTTATAATAAAAAATGGATACGAGTATAGCATTGAGTGGAGGTTGAGCAGTGAGCGTAGACATAACAAGATAGAGAAAGGGTGTTGAAAGTAACCAATTTGTTTTGAACCATTATATGCTAATTTTGTCCCTTTTAGTAATTGTCTCTAAAAAATTATGTTAGCTGATAAATTTATGTTAACTTAAAATGTCTATCTAATTTTATTGACTAGGACCATGATAAAAGTGTTTGCGAAATAAAAAATTTGGATTTTTGTTTTTAAGATCCTAATCCCTTATCACGTTTGTTCTCTATAAAAGTTTAGATGTTTTATTGTGGTTTCCATAACAAGTTTTTGCATGAAGAATTTGGTGAATTGTGTCTAATGAAAGATATTGATGTTTTTTTTAATTTAATTAAAGAATATAAAATGATATATAAATCAGAGCTAGAAAAACTATTAGGGTGTTTCTTAAATTGTTATTCTTGTAGGATTTGTGTTTGATCGAAAAAAAATAAGATTCTTACTAATGTATTACAAAAAGCAAAATACAAGAACAAAAATTGGTAGAAGATGAAACTGAAAAGGACAAAATGTCAAATGACAAAAATAATCTCGTGTGCAAGGCACGTGTTGTAGATTTTTAACAAGATTAAATAACAATCGTTAGGTTTTTGGACCAAAGCGTACAAAATGTCAAACGTTAGTGAGGTCTGCGGTAGTTTCTTCTTAACGAGGACTAAATGTGAAATTTGCATCTACCAGAGGGACGAATGGTGTAATTTACTCAAAAAAGAGACATTATGATGCAATATAATTGGACTATGAATAGAATTTTGTAAACTTTTTGTCGATGCTATACGAATACCAACACAAAGTGACGGTGTATAATGACAAATAATTATATCTACAAAATCGTGATTATGGTTCAACCCTTGATGCAAAACGCGTGTTTTGACATACGAAGCGTGTGATAAAACATGTAATTACATTGTTTTTATAAAATGATTATGGTGTAGTCTTTAATTTTATATCCACTTGATGCATATAAAATAAAAGGGAAGTTTTAACACGTAAAATTAAAACAATGAGAAAAATGTGTTTTTTAAACTTATGATGCGGAAAATGTATTAAAAGTCCCAATTAACACGTCTATATAGAATTACGCAACACTAATGTAAACAGATAACACAAAGTAGAACTATTCATCGTGTAATACTTTATTGATATAAATCAAAGTATTACAAAGTGTTATGGATCACACTTATTGAATAAAAATGTAAGGTTGCCCTTTGAACAAGTAAACTTAACAGAATATCAAGTTTACAAGCGAACTTATATAGACCCGCTGATAGGATCAGCTGACTATCGTGTAAGTTCGACAAAGTAGTAAATGTACTATAATAACGACAACAATATAAGTGATAGAATTTACTACAACATACATTCTCTATTTATAGTGGTACGAGGTTGTATCCTTAATGGGGTAGTATGGATGCGTCAACAATCCTGTGGTAAAGTAAAACAACGTTTAATGCACGTCCATTCTTGGTAACTACCCGCCCATACTTTTGTGAACAGTTCTGCCAACTTTTCATATCTTTCACCAACTCATACTAGGTAGACTTTAATTCGAATAACACTATTTGTCCTGCCATTTTGCTTTATCAAATTATCCCGCCAAAACACACTTAGAGATAAGTATTAAGCTCAGCTTGTTTATCTTCAAAGGGTAAAAGATCATCAGGGTATTGCCACCCCTGACTCTCTTTAAACCTCAACATATTCCATTTACATACCAGTTGATATCCATCCCAGCTGACGAGTATGTCTTCAAGTAATATTCGACTTCCTTGACGATGTATCTGACTTGAATACATCTGATGTTGCTCGCTAAAGCTATGCATTCAGTGAGTCTTTCATTACTCGCTGATGTCTATCAGCGAGTCTTTAACACTTAGCATTTTTTTTAAAATCTAGGCAGAGACAATTGGTCACTTAATTAGCCAAGCATGTATGCATGATTATTCGTATACATTTTGATGCATAGCCTTCTGTTACAACTTTTTTGGCAATGACCAACATACATACAACCTTATTATCGAACTTATCACCTCTTTTATGGGCATGAATGTTGTGTATATGTCTATTCATTTCTTTTATAACAATAATCTGGTATGAGCAGCACTTTGGTGACTCGGGCAACAATAGATCATGTATTGAACTGATTTTTCCAATCTTTGGGATCATAATTATTTCTAGCAAAAAAGACACATTCAGATCGAAATCAATGACTTAGACGAAGAAGATGCTTTTACCTCTATTAATGTAATGAATATCTTTGGTGCTAACTTGTTTGAACCAAAAATTTCATTGATGAAGAGTTCTAGGTCATCATCGTCATATAAATCGATTATGTCGGAACATATTTTGTAGGACACACATATGTTGTAAGTATCGTTGATTGTCAATCTATTTTGCAAAAGTAAACTATTCTCGAGTTTAAATTCTTTTGGATAATACATAACGAGTTGATGGCATTGACACACTAAATGAACTTTAAATTTTAGATGATGGTAAGAACTCATTTTTTTACTTTCATCTAGTAATACTTTGCATTTGATAATATACATGATTTGTTTGCCAAAATCGACAATAAATGTACAAACAACATAAAATGCAAGATACCATAAATTACATACAACCACCACAATATTTTGTCAATTAAGTTCTCAACTACTAGTTTTAGAAAGTACAAGTCGCATAAGTAATAAATATATCATAAATTATTGCACATGTATATTATACAAACAATTACAAGTCGCATAATATTTTTCATATCATGTCTTGCACAAAAACTACAAGTTGCATAAGTGTTGGGCCAATTCAATGCCTAATGATCTTTACCTTAGGATGATTTGGAAGTAAAGAAATATTCCAAGGGTTCTATAACCTAAACATATAACATAGGTTACTGAATGCCTAAGTATTCAATAAGTTACCTTTAAGTGCTCAAATTGAGTCTATGAGAAAGACTTAACCATTCAGTGAGGCGGTACTTAGTGAATGAAGTCCCTGAGCTAAATAAGAAGGTGATAGGTTCAGTGAGTTGTGGCAATAAGCTCACTGAACCCCATACAATCTCCTCAACTTTAGAAGACCCTGAAGATAAGAGTCTGAAGAATAGGCGGGATAAGTTTGAATGGATAAGATCAAGTACTTATCCATCTAAAGTCAAACTATCCTGAATAGGGTATGAAGACACGGTCAGTGTCATCAATGACCTTAGAAAGTGTGTTTGTCCTATTTTCCTTGATTAGAACTTGTAATAGAGACAAATGTACAAATGTACTTGTCCAATCAACATAGGGACACACATCACCCATATGGGTATGACCCCTACCCTAGCACTATAGATATAGAAGTCTTGTAAAGGAGTAGTTTATGTTTGTGCACTCAATGTTATAACATTCACAAACTCACCTACTCCTCCAAATCAACTAAGTCCCTAAACAAGTTTAGTTGGTTAGCATAGTTTTCAACTTAGCATAATACTTTGGTTTGTGCTAAGTTGTTAGTGGGGAGATCACACACACAAATACAAGTCAATTAATCACCCAATGTGTTCCGCAACAAGGGGTATAATTCTAATAAGATATTATAAAGATTAATGTTGAAAATGTTTTGTGTTCTTACTTATTGTCTTTACGTTTAACAAAACCTTTTTCAATACATTACTTTCAAGTCATGAGTTAGTTGTATCTTAACTTTGTAGTTAGTGGTAAATAATTCAAAGGGAACAACAAGTGGTATTAGAGCAGAAGGTTTATAAAACTTTTTACAAAAAAAATCTACTCAAAAAGTTTTTAAAACCTAGATCCAAATATGGCTGCTAAAAGTAATGTACCCCAGCTAGTTGATAAAAAAGGAGGTTGCTAGTCTGTAATTGCTCCTCGACTAGAAGCTGGAAAATTTAACAAATGGAAAAAGCGAATGCTTTGCTATTTGACTAGAATAGAACCCTATTACATTAAATGTATTAAGGATGGTCTTTTCCAACCCAAAATGGCTAAAGGTGCCACTAACCTTAAGTCTCAATGGACCAATAATGAGAGGAGGGTGGTCAATCAAGACCAATGCCTTAAAAGCATCATTATATCATGCTTACTGAATGATATAATGGAGTCACTCATTAGATGTGCTACAACTAAATCAACTTGGACTGACTTGGTTCATAGCTTTGAGGACCCCTCAAATACCAAGGAAAACAAGATCATGGATTTGAAACTTAAGTATAATACCTTCATAGCTAAACCCTCTGAAAGTCTCTCTCAGACTTATACCCGATACAAGACCCTGCTCAATAAGCTTTCCAATGATGGTGTGACACTGTCTAAACACGAAATCAATGTTGGTTAAGTAAACAATCTCCCTGAGAAGTGGCTTAGCTTCTCTTAGGGACTAAGAAATGCCAATCATACACAAACCTTTGACCTTACCGACATATATGGAAGGTTTGTCTATGAAGACAACCTGATCTTAAGGAGATATCTTGAGACCAAAAAGGCCTTGATAACTACACCCTCAACCACTTCTATATCAACTACTTTCTTCTCTAACAATATTATTCAAGATTTCTAAGAAAATTCTGATGATGAAGTTGATGAGAGAACCATTGAGAAATATCTAAGAGATTTAGATATTAAGTTTCATGAAAGAGCCCTTTTGGCTGGGTCAAAACGTTTTATCAAAAGGAAAAACATTTTTTCTATTCAAAAAGCAAATGAAAATAGTGAGTGTTTTAAGTGTGGTAAAAAAGGCCACTTTTCAAGAGATTGTTTTTCAAAAATGTCTAAACCCTGTTATAGATCATCAGTGTCAAACTGTTCAGGGTCAAGTGGTTTTCAACCTAAGTTTACACCAAAACTCATTCAGTCTTCTCAACAAGTTCAAAGTAGTCAAAATGAACCTAAAATTTCAAAGGATTACAAGACTGAGTACAAGAAGGTAAAAGCTAAACTTGCACTCCTTGAGGCTGGATCTTCAAGTACTTAGTCTCCAAAACCTTTTTAGTCTAAACAAGGGTTTAGTACTTAGACTTTTGACTGGATAAGAAGAAGTATCTTATGTATAGAAAATAACAACTAGTCAAGGTGTTGATGGCTCTCGCTGATGATGAGCTTGCAGTTAGAAAGAATCATGCCAGAAATGGTGAATGGATTGACATCACCGTGAGAAAGGTAAATATTCTTCTTTTTATGGATGAAGATTTTGACTAAAAAAATTACCCTAAGTACATTAACATTGACCTTAAGTTTGTTGAAGAGCAAAGATTAATCTTGTTATCTAAATACAACAAACTTGTTTTTGAACTGAACAAGTGTAGAGATGACCTACTTGTTTTTAAACAAGCCAAGCTTGAGGCTGTTACTTTTCAACTTCAAAACACTGAACTCATCAAGCAAAATCTTGCTCTTCAAGAACAACTTAAGGAAAAAAACATGTTAATGAGAAATGGTTGAACAGTTCAAACAAAGTAAGTCAATGCATAAATGAGCAAATTCCATATCAAAAAAAGAATTTTTTTGGAATTAATCAGCTCACTGAATCATCATCCAAAAATGATGTAAAAGAAAACCCATTCATACCTGCCTCTCTGGATTATGATCATGAAATGATCCCAAAATCCAAAGATTGGGTTGAAAGACACAACCATGACAGCAAACTGCCAAATTTCAACACTAGAAGAATTCTAGTTCCTAAAAGTCAGCCTATAAAAGAGTGTCTAAAACTCACTAAGGCACTCACTGACCCTGAGTCTTCCAAAGAGTCATGAACAAAACCTCTAACACCCCCACCTCCTCTGAAGAATCTGCAGGGAGCTTCTCCGTGCTCTGAGGTAATGCCATTAAATTACCAAGATCACTCTCCAAGGGAGAGACCTGGTTTAGGCACCATGAAACATACAAAGCCTGAGATACAAGAATCTTCAAGTAAGAGTGTCTCAGGACCTATCACTGTTTGTGATACACTAACATTCACTTCTTCAGTTCCTACTAAAGTCAAAAACACTAAACAAGAATCCAAAATAGATGAACTGAACAAGCTTGTTCAAATGCTGATGGATGAGAAGATTAACTCATCTTAGAAGATTCAGGAATCTAAATCTATGATTCCACAGCCAGAATCATCTAACTCAGTTAGCTCATCTAAAATGAGTCGGGAAGCTAAGCCCAAGGTTTAGAATACCGACTCATCTAAATCGGTCAAACCAAAAGCCTTACAAAAACCAAAGCTGAAATGTAAGCTTTGCTTTTATACAAATCATTCCACTGATGATCATTATAGAATTCTCTATTGTATGAAATGCAAAGGAGAGGATCATAGAACCTCATATCACAATATGTATGTTGCATTACTAAAAATAGTAAAAACTACAAGGCAAAGCCTTATCAGTATGCTTCACCATTAAAACAAATCTTGAAAGCAAAGGCAAAGCCTTTCCCACCATGCACTTACTGTAACTTTAATGACCATCGTCCTAATGATTATCAAAATTACCCTAAAGGTGCAATATGTGAAAGCTATTACCATTCCACCTTAAGACACAATCGTGTCATCCTTGTCAGAGGAGGTGTCCTAGCTAAGTCATCTCAGTCTAGTGAGTCCTCAGTTGGTTTGAGTTGTAATACTTATGGAAGTAATGTTCACTCACCGGAACTTATTTATGATAATACCTCAATTGAAGGTATTATATGTTGGTGTTCGTTTACCAACTTTGTGTATTTTATTTTTTTTAAGGAACATTTTTTTATATATATATATTTTTTATATGATAACTATACTAAAAAGAAAAAGAAAATATTTTTTTACTTTTTATATATATTTTTTTTGGATTTTTGAAATATATAACAAGATAAAACTTTCGAGGACGAAAGGATCTTCAAACCAAAATCAACAAACGTAAACGAATGAATCTTTAACACAAATCCCCGGCAGCGGCGCCAAAAATTGGCTGTTGATTTTAAACACATAATAATAAAATATATAATATAATACCAAAAGAGCAATTAAGAACTTTCCTTAAGTCTCTCTTAAGAAAAGCTCACTCTAAAAGATATATATAATATATAATATACGTATGTTTTCCGGAAAGTAAGATTTCCCGGGTCGTTTTCCCAACGATTTGAGAAATTGAAACCTCGCTTGATATTGGATATTGATTTGAATGGGTTCGAAGATTGATTGGGTTTTCTATAACTACTAATTAAAAGCACAATTAAAAACAATCAATTAAAAACAATTAAACACTTAACAATTAACGGGAAACAAATAAAACGCGACAAATAAGCAAGTACACTAAATTTAACTCCTAAAAATTCAAACTAAATTTCTAAACCTAAATTAGGACAAAAGAAAATTTTAAGAAAAAGAAAAACATTTTTTTGATTATTTTTGAATTTATTATGAATTAAAAACTAATTTAATCTAATTAAATCCTAAAAAATAGCAAATTAAGTCCTAAAATTTTAGAAAAATGATTTTTAAACTTAGAAAAGTCTAAAGTAACATAAAAACTTAGAAAACTATTTTTAACTATTTTTAAAATTAAAATCCTATTTTTAAACTTAAAATTAAAGGCTCAAAAATGAAAATTAAAATCTAAAAGGTGTAAAAATGATTTTACTGAATGTAAACCTAAAAGTAATTTTTATAAAACTAAAAACTATTTTTTTGTAATTTTCTGAAACTTTTTCTATTTTTTATGTATTTTCTAAGATTTTAACTTTCGAAAAACTATTAAAAATAAACTAATTGATGGAAAATTACGAAAAATTCAGGAAAAATCTAAAATGTAACAAAGATTACTAGAAAATTAAAAGAAACAACTCAGCTTATCATATAAGCTGTGAAAACGGCTTATTTAGCTACGGCTTATTATAAAGGGCTTAAAAGGAAAATGACTATAAGTATTAAATGTGGGGAAAGGCTAATGGATGAGCTAATGAAGCATGGTGGTAAGTCGTGTGTGTTGTGTGCAAGAGGTCTTGGGTTCGAGGTTGGCAGACACCCCTTTTTGCCTTTTTTATATATATTTTTTTTTTGCAAAACTAAAAACACAAAGTTGTAAATTAAGCTAATCTAAGCAACTTTAATAAAGACAACATAAGCTTATACTCAATAATAAGCTTAAAAATAGCTTATGAAGCTGCTGTTACAGAAACTAAGGGTTTGAACTTAAAAACTTTGTTGACACTTAAAAGCTTGCACAAACTTAAATATAAGCTCGTTTTGAAAACCAAAAGTTGTTCTGAGAAGCTAAAGATGTGTACTATCTAAAACTAATAAGCTACTTAACCTATGAATACTAAAAGCTAACTGAATTGATCAATTAATTTGGCAAACTCAGGTTTAAGCACAAAAATCTCAAAGGAACATTAAGCTTAATTTCTCAATAAGCCAAACCAGGAGCTGAGCTTAATAGAACTTAACAATCAACTAAAGAACTATGAAATTCAATTATAAGATCAACTACTATAAGCTAGAAATTAAAAATTAAAAGCTAAGATTTAAAACTGCTGTTTTTGGTCTTTTTGGCTTTTTAATGACTTTTAAAACTAAATGCACCTAAGGAAATGAGCTATAAAATGGAAACTAAAGCTTAATCTATCTAAAGCTATATCTAAACTAAGAGCAAACTGAATTTTAAAACCTAAACCTAAGTTTCCTAGCTAGAATGAAATCTAATAATGACAGCAGTGGTAAGTTACCACTGCTGATGCAAATGGTAAAACCAAGCACAAATGCAGGCACCTAATGAGGCTAAACCTGCACTACACACTCTTATTGAGTGTATCTAAACTCTAATCAAGCAAGAACCAAGCCTTAGATGGCTTGGTTCAAATTTTCACAAGTGAAATCTCTAGGAAAATTCCCCTGGTGCTGAGACTAAAAGAATAAGCCTCAAAATGCTTAAAAACTCAAACTAACCTTCAAACCTTTTTAAAATTTGATCAAATATGAACATTTAGCTGTCCAAAGTAAAAGTACCAAATATCTTTGACTTTTTGAGGTCAAATAAGACTAATCCAAACACTCCTTTACTGATATGACAGAATTTGATTGAGCTTATGAAATGAATTCTAGCTTATAAAACTTTGATACCAGATAACTAATAGCTTATGATAGGCTTAACAAACACAAACATCAATCTATTTAAGCTAAATATAAGATTCTAAGCTATTCTACTTATTTTTGGCTTTTTATATGGTTTTATGACAGAATTTGAAAAACTATAATCTATACTATATTAACTAAATGCAGATGAATAAACAAGATTAATAAGCTAAAATTAAAGCAAATAAGCACTAATAAGCAAACTCATTAAGCAAATAAACAGATCTATACTAATAAGCAATATTTAAGCTAAAATTAAAGGATAAGGAAGTAAAAGGAAAACTTACTTGAAGCTTTAGCTAAATAAAAGCTAATTGCTCAAATGAGCTTATCAACAGCTCTGGCTTATCCTAGGATAAGCCAGTAGAGTCCATGGGATCCCTTCCATCTTTGGATCCCCTTCCATTAGCTCAAATCCCAAATAAGACAAGGTTTAACTGATTTTAGAATTTAAGTAAATTTAAGGCTTATTTAAGCTCAAATTCAAGCTTATAGACTTGAATGAGCTTATGAGAAGCTTATAGAAGCTTTTGATACAGTGGTTAACATATGAGATTATTGAAAACTTAGAGGATTTTTTACAGATTATTTAAAAGCAAAACGTAAATTCATTAATAAAAGCTTGATTACATTACTTGAAAGGAAAATTACAAATGATTTTAAAAGAAAATTACAATAAGCTATTTTAAACTAAAATCTACTAAGCTACTACTAGGTAAAAACAAGAAATAGAAGATGATATTGTGTTTGAGTGAGGGCCTATTTATAGCCTCTTGGGAATGTTCTAGGCCTAAAATCTGTTAGACGCTCCTCCCAATTATATTCGTACGATCTTATCAATGATTAGATCTTCATTGTCCACCCTTGGATCACTTTTCATCTTACTCGGATTGCCAAGCTGGCAATCCTTGTTGAGGCCCTTGTACTTGTTGTGTTAGTGATTATAGAGTAAAAACCATCATCCATGTGCTTCTTGCCATAGCCACGTGGTATTGTGAGCTAAAAAGGGTGTTTGGTTGACTTATTTGACCCTATCATACTGTTGTAGACCTTATGAATTGACCAATGCACCCTTTAATTTGCATTTACCCCTTGATTTGACATAGGTAAATGAGGAAGGGGACAATCTACAGTAAAACTGTATTTCGCGCCCTTTTTTAACTAAACGGGTAAATCAGGTGGAAACTTTAGGGAAATGGCACATTCAGTCCTTGTATTTGGTTATTCAAAATTGTAGTGTAAAAGAACTTTGGTAAATAGCAGAAATGGTCCCTGTGGTTTTAATAAAATGGTAATGGGCTAGGGTTTGGGCTTATGTCTTGGGCTTTTTGGATCCGGGTAAGGTAGTTAAGGGTTTAAGGCACATTTAAGCCTTAGGGACCATTTGTGTAATATTTGGAAACTTGAGGGACTGAAATGGAATATTTTGGGGTTTTTGTCCTTTTATGGTTGACTGAGGTTTGACCAGGGGTTGACTTTGCTTGGCTTTGGCTTTGAGTCCTTAGCTTCTTTTGTGCTCTTCCGTTCTCGTGTCTGTGTTTGCCCGTTTTTGACTATTTTCTTGTAATATTTGTCTGATCCGTACCTGCATACACAAAACACAAAAACAAGCATATCTTTGCTTATTTTTAGTATGTTTTGGGTCATTTAGGGTCATTTTTGGTAATAACAGATATGTGAATTTTACACTTATCAGGAGGTTACTTCATTTTACAAAATAGTTAATCCTAGCATACTATGCTTGTCTTCAGTCTTGAGCTCATAGTATTTAAACTTCAATCATTATCTTGAGATATGTTGTAGTGATCTTTGACTTTAGGCTTGAGCTTGTTCCTTTAAGCTTGACTTGTAAGTGAACTTGAACTTCTTTGAGGTCATCAACCAAGCATAATCTCTTATTATTATTTTGAGATATTTTCGCCAACTTGAGTACTTGTGACTTTCGGACCAACATGCTCATACTTTTCTTAAGATTGAAAGCTTGAACAAAACACCTTTCTTGATGTTCTTTAACTTTAACACTTCGTCGCTTCAAGAAGGGTATGTGGTATCAAAGTAGCGGAAGTCTTAAAACATGTACTTAAGCTTTCATGATGTCTTTATGTATGTCGATCGAGTATGAGCATGTGGCTATGAATCTTGACTTGTCTTGATCCAATAGCTGCGACCATCAAGATTGCCTGCATGAAAGGGTTAGTGATATCAACATGTATGGACGAAAGTGGCTTTGTCACTTCGTCGAAGATGGCTGCAATAACCACGGTTCCCTATTGATCAGTATAAATACTACCTGTGATCAGGTAGAATTTCAAAGAATCTCTTTGACAGGGTTTCGCAGCTGTACTAGCCGTTCTCATTACCGGAGCGTCTCAAAGCAGAAAACACAGTAATAGTGAATCGGTAAGTTACTATCTTCCTGATTAAGCCATTAATTTATGTTCAGCTTTCCTATGTCCAAATACCCTTGTGAGGCTTCCCATGGACATAAGATAGAAAATTAATTTTAGAAAATCAGTCGGTGTGTTAAGATGCAAATGGTTTTTATAACACACCAACAATTTTATCTTTTTTCAAAATTTATCCATCAATTCATAAGCTAGACCGAATCGATATATACTGTCACAAGTTTGATCCATATATGATCTCACAAGTCACCTACCGTAGAGCTTGTTTGATGTTGGCTCTAGAAGGATTTCTATCGTCATTGTGAGTACTTTAGTATCACTCTGCTGTTCTGGAAATATCACAAGGATATTGCGTAGGACTCTTAAGTTATTACTTGTTTTCACAGTGTGTGAGCAACAAATATTATTGAATAGTGTCCTAGTGAGATTTATGGATGATCTCTTTTGGCTCTAGAATCAATGGTGCACATTTGGTTTTAGTAACCGGAGGCTGGAGTAAACTGCCACCTTTTTAATACCAACTAACTCTAAGTGAGAAAGTCGATAGAAATGCGTGTAATCTCTATGAGAAATGAAACAATAGTCTTTAAAGAGACCTTGAGTGGCTCGGGAGGGTTGTGCATTGCGTGTAACACCCCCAAAATGGGTCGTATATCATCTCTTATTCTTTGCAATTTAAAATCCCTAATAAAGAAATTCGCAAATACTAATCCAACTCGGCATATTTAAAATCTACTTGAGATTAGCACAAGTCTTCATTTACTAATGATTCAAGTCTAGCATGTTTAAAGTCTACATGAGACTACGCACAAACTATCATCATTAAATGTTAAGGGATAAAGCTAGAACACAACCGTTCGATCGGTAAAAAAATTACTTCTTATTCTTACCAACGGAAAACCTACATTCGTGTTTTAACACTTTTTTTTTCTTTTTTTTTCATTAAACTACTAATATTTTTTCTTTTTTTTTCATTTTTTTCCTACAAATAAGATCTTAAAATTTTGAAATTTTTGCTATTTTTGTGGGAAAACGGGTACGTGAGAACAAAACAATAAGCAGACAACATCAAATAGATAGATTCCCTCCCCAAACTAAAACGAAACATTGTCCTCAATGTTAAAAGTCGAGCTTCTACGAAAATCTAAGCCGTTTATGAATTATGCAAAGATAAACGTAATCATAAATGAAAAGGATATTGGATGTCCCCAAAAAAAGTTTCACACAAAGGATGTGAGAAACTCGAGTGAAAAGGGATATAACACCGACACTATAGCGTACAGAAATTGTTGGATCAATCCTGCAAAAATTACAAGTACAAACAACAAACAACAAGAAATCGGAAGAGAATAGCCACAACACATCACAACACATTATTTAAGAAAATAGAACGAAAATGGATAAGCATGGGGTGAACTCCCACGAAGTGGCTTGTTTTTGGTCACCGAGTCACAAGCTCGACTCGATCCCTGAATTTCGTTGTCCTTAGGGAGAGTGTGGAGATCCGGGATTACCTTGGGTGGTATGTCCCCTCCGAAGTAATGTTTTCACACGGTGACCATTCACTTTGAAATTCGGGCCATCGGGTTGAGATAATTCAACTGTTCCGTATGGAAAAACTTGAGCGATAGTAAAAGGTCCCGACCAACGAGTTTTAAGCTTTCCAGAGAATATCTTTAACCGAGAGTTGAAGAGTAAAACTTGATCACCAACATTGAAGATTCATTCTATACTTTGAGTTCGTGAAGCATCATCGTCGTCTCCTTGTAAACAATAATTTCCTCATAAGCTTGATCTCGAAGCTCGTTAAGTTCAATAAAGTTTGGCATCTTCCGAAATCAACCGCGGTTTAAGAACAAAATTTTACGTGTTTAAGAGCCCAAAACGCATTGAGTTCTAATTTCGACCGGGTAAATGACAAGACTTTCCATAAATGAGCTTATAAGGTGTGCATCCGATCGGTGTTTTGAAAGTGGTTCAGAATGCCCACAAAGCATCGTCTAGCTTGTCAGACCATGAGGCACGGTTTTCTCCTACCGTCCTTTCAAGAATGAGTTTAAGACCACGATTTGACACCTCAACTTGACCACTTATTTGAGGGTGGTAAGCGGTAGCTAAACAATGTGTGACTCCATATTTAGACATCACTTTGGCAAATTGATCATTACAAAAGTGGGTCCCACGATCGCTAATTATAGCTCTCGGTGTTCCAAATCGGGCAAAAAGAGACTTTAAAAATTTCACAACTACACGAGCATCATTTGTGTGAAGCGCCTTTGCTTCAACCCATTTCGAAAGATAGTCGATTGTTACAAGGATATATTTATTACCTTTGGATGACGGAAAAGGTCCCATAAAATCAATACCCCATATATCGAAGATTTCACAAACTTGGATAGTCGTTTTGAGGCTTTCATCACGTTGAGAAATTTTGCCTGTCGTTGGCACGTACACAAGATTTGATCATCGAAATGAGCATCTCGAATAATAGTGGGCAAAAGAAACCGGCAACAAATACTTTTCGAGCGTGAGATGAGGCACTATGATGGCCCCCGTTGGGTCCCTCCTGAACCTCCCTTGAGGATTTCAAGAGCTTCGTGTCCATGCACACACCTACGAATAATTTGATCCACACATATACGAAAGAGGTAGGGGTCATCCCAGAAATAATGTTTTACATCTTTGAAAAATTTCCTCTTTTGTTGAGTTGACATTCCTTTTATGATAAAAATTCCCCGCATGGTAGTTTGCAAAATAGGCAAACCATGGGGTACTTCCATTTGATATAACTCCAAGAGTTTCTAAAGGAAAATGTTCGTTAATGTCTTTGTTTTCTAAAACATCTTTGTAAGGATTCTCGAGTCTTAACAAATGATCGACGGCTAGATTTTCACTTCCTTTCTTGTCACGAATGGTGATATCGAACTCTTGTAAAAGTAACACCTGTCGAAGCAACCTTGGTTTGGCATCTTGTTTGTTCATGAGGTATTTCAAAGCAGAGTGGTCGGTATAAACAATGCTTTTAGATAAGACAAGATATGGCCGAAACTTTTCAAAAGCATATACTACGGCGAGCATTTCCTTCTCTGTTGTAGTGTAATGAATTTGAGCTTCGGTCAACGTCTTACTAGTATAATGAATTGGTTGAAAATGCTTCGTCTTACGTTGTCCAAGAACCGCACCAATCGCAAAATTGCTTGCATCACACATTAGTTCGAAAGGTAGGTTCCAATCCGGGACAACCAAGATCGGAGCTTCGGTAAGCTTCTTCTTAAGGGTTTCGAAAGTATTGATACAATCTTGAGAAAATACAAAAGGTGTGTCTTTTTCGGAAGTGAGTTTTATTGGACCAAGAAAACTAGGAAAGTCTGAATTAAACACGGTAAAAATCCGCCATGACCTAAAAAAACTTCTAACTCCTTTAACGTAATCTGATAGGTATTTTTTGCATCACGTCATTTTGCTCGGATCGACCTCAATCCGACTATGATATCTTTATGACCATAAAACAATACCTTCTTTACACATGAAATGACATTTTTCCCAATTAAGGACAAGATTTGTGTCTTCACATCTTTTTAACATTCGTTCAAGATTAGAAAGACATGAATCAAAACTATCACCAAAAACGGAAAAATCATCCATAAACACCTCCATTGTCTTTTCTATCATGTCGTGAAAAATTGCCATCATACAACGTTGAAAGGTTCTAGGAGCATTACCTAATCCAAATGGCATTCGACGATAAGCAAAAGTACCGTACGTCATGTAACAGTCATTTTTCTCCTTTATCATGAGATCATTGGGAATTTGAAAAATAACCCTTAAAAACATCCAAGAAACAATAGAATTCAATGCCAGCTAGACTTTCTAGCATTTGATCCATGAACGGGAAGAGGAACATATCATTCGAGTCACTCGTTAAGCTTCCTATAATCGATACATACTCTCCATCCGGTAACTAGACGTGTCAGAATTAATTCATTCTCTTCATTTGCAACAACGAACATTCCTCCATTTTTAGGGACATAATGGATTTTACTAACCTAATTCTGTCGGAGATCGGGTATATCATTTCGGCATCAAGAAGTTTAATCACCTCCTTCTTAATTACTTCATAAATTTTTCGGTTTACCCTTCTTTGTCATTGCACCGATGGTTTTTTTACAATCGTCATCATCCAAAATCTATGAGTACAAAAACGATGGTCGATCCCATGATATCGGTTAATATCCAAGCAATGACACGTTTATGCGATATAAGAACATTAATGAAGAGCTTCTTTTTGTGTTTTATAAAACCTTTTGCTATATAACGGGTAACTTATCGATTCTTCCAAAGAAAGCATATTCTAAGTGAGTAAGGAAGTTTTGTCCTTTAATTCCAATTCGGAGGCTCTTCATTGAAATTTGCCTCGGGTTTCAAAAAAACACCACTATCCACTTTGCTTAAGGTCCATCGAAGGAAGTTGAAACGGGTCCAACATTAACAATTGGTTCAAGCACATAAATTCTTCCTCTCGATCACAATCATCATGATCATTTCCAAAGAGATTGATTTGTCATAAAGATAAGCATCAATTTCTTCCAAAGTAAATTCGGAAGTAAACGGCTCGGACGTCGAAGTAGGATTGCCACTTGAAAAATCATCACTAGGAAATCCTAACAATTCCGAAGCATACTCCTCACAAATTTCATCAAGAGTCAATTCGTTACGATTTATCATTCGAAAGAGGAATATTTTTCATGGTTTTTTGTCTACATTGAAAGTGACGGATTCGTTGTCCAACATGGAGGGGTTAATCCTCCATCGATAAACTCAATTAAGGTACGACCGTTTTCAAAATGACCTTCCAGTATGAAGATGTACTCGGGGATCAGCTTCGAAATCGACAACTACAAAAACGAACGGTAAAGTAGAATTTTCCTATTTAACGTAGACGACTTCGGCTAAACCCTTAGGTTAAGTTATGGGATCGGTCGCTAACCTAAAGTCATTCGAGTTGTGAAAGATTCGAGCAAATGAAAGTTTTTTCCAAAATCTGAAAGATCCAGTAGATTATGCTCAGCACCAAAGATCGGCAATGTCGTGACAAATCTCCATTCCTGGGAATTCACAAGGAAAAGAAATTACCCGGAATCTCCTAGCTTATCGGGAAGCTTTTAAGGAGCATCGCGAGCATTCTCGTTTAATGGAATTTTCACTAATCAAGCAACTTTCTTTATTCACAACAAATCCCTAATCGAAGGAGCAAAACTCGTATTAAAAACAAATCATCCTGCAACAAATTATGTCCAAAACGCAAATCTTGAAACATTGAAAAAACTTTTCTTTTGTTATGAACATTTCACGATTCTTTTGATTGTCTCGTCTTGAAGGGTAAAGGAATATTTGCACTAGGTACCGTCTTCGGAAATCTCGGTACCGGAATCGTGAGTCAATTTGGTAAAGACATCGAATCACATGTTCCGTATGTATTATGGATAACCGGAGGTGGATTTAGCGTTACTTACTTGGAAATCATCTTGCTCCTCATCCGTATTTCCTCGGTCTCTCGTTCCACAACCTTTTCGGGATGGATTAGTGATGCGAGGGTCCCTCCCCCCCCGTAAGCGTACACCACTTCGGGTATTGATAGCTTTCAACTCGCCTTCTGGTTTAGGAATACTATTACTCGGAATAGTCCAAGGTGAGGCTTGGAGCTTGAAAGAAACAACTTAAACATGGTTTGAAGATTATTTTGCAACAGGTTATTGGAAAGCCATTATTTTGACTACAACAAAGCGGTTAGTTTGATTCTTGATCGTATTTTGAATCTCTTCCTTTAACTCTCCTTTCATCAAGTGATTTGGTATTGCAAAATCCCAAATCGTTTGATCCATTAAAACTCTTGTAATTCAAAAATCATTTTAAAAATCGTTCACATTTATTTGTGCCATTGAAACGTTTTATTTTTAAAATCCTTAGTTTTGAAATTCGAAGCATGATATAACTGACCTTGAAAACCTTGATTTTTGAAAATTGTTTCCTCTCCGATAGAAATATTCTCTTGCCTTGTATTGATATAATTCCAATTTGACCTTGATTTTGCACCGGAAGCAAAACCTCGAGGTGCCATTATATTACTAACTCGAATTAAGGTGGGGCTTTGTTGATATAATTCCCGTGGTTGCACAAAAATTTTTATTATAATCGGGTAGCCGGACAATGAAACCATGCATGAGCTCCACCACAAGTAACACAAAATTTATCCCTCAACCGCCTTAACCGGTGCGGGAGGGACAACAACCTTTTAGAAACAATCTCGACTAAGGTCGAAAGTTGATCCGCAAGTTTGTCAATTCGTTCATCCGTTTTGCTAACATTTTCCCTAGAATTAACCCTAGTAAGCATTGTTTTGTCTCGAATAACGCGCTTTTGACTTGTTTACACTTATATTCAAGCATCCTAAGTAGTCTTACTTAACAAATTACCAACCCCCGCGACATTTTAAGGAGTCATGTTCATTCTCGGTTTTAAACCATTATAAAAGGAATCAACTTGAGATTAACTCCAAAATCCGTGGTGGAGAGGCAAGATCTAACATAACCCTTAAAACGTTCCATGCTTCACTAAAAGATACATCGAATTCTTGTGAAAAAACGAGAAATTTTTGTTCTTAAGGTGATTGGTTTTCGAAGGAGGAAAAAATTGGTTAACGAACTTGATAACGAGATCGTCCAAGTTAAAATGAATTCGGTAGGTTTCTTCTCGTACCAAGTTTGGCGGCTTCCTCGAGCGAATAAAGGAAACATCAAAAGCTGAATCACATCATTAGGCGCATTCACAAAATCGTAAAGGTTCAGAAGTAATCCTTTTAAAACTAATAAATATGAGCAATGAGATTTTCATTTCTAAACCATGAAACGGGAACGCCTTGAACCATTGAATCAAATTATTTTTGATCTCAAAATATCGGCATTGAACTCTGGTAAAACAATACTCTCCGAAACCCTCAGTGGGTGCACGGAGTAATTCCCTCCATAGTTTTCGATTCGCCATCGCAACCATGGTTGTTCGGAATTGTTCTTCTAAATTACAAGGTTTAACAACAACCGGAAGGGTTTGTTGTTGTTGACGACGGTTACGGTTACGAGTTTGCGAGCGTGTCGACGATTTCGATTACGAGCTTGAGAACGAGTGCGCATGCACTAAAAATAGAGAAAAGAAATTAAAAAGTAAACAAATAATCAACTTACTAAACAACGGAATACACGGAGGACAACTTAAAACCAAATAATCAACTTACTTCACGGTAGCTCTTAAAAATTTCTTTTTAAGGTGAGCCGTATTTCGAAAGTGACACAAATGGCAAGTTTTCGAATCTTTGGTTCGATTTGTCTTTTCAAGTTCACCGGAACTTATTTATGATAATACCTTAATTGAAGGCATTATATGTTGGTGTTCTTTTACCAACTTGGTGTATTTTTTTTTAAAGGACAATTTTTTTATTTTTTATTTTTTTATATTTATATGATAATTACACTAAAAAGAAAAAAGAAAATATTTTTTACTTTTACGTTTTTTATTTTTTTTGGATTTTTGAAATATTTAACAAAAATGAAACTTTCGAGGACGAAAGGATCTTCAAACCAAATCAACAAACGTAAAACGAAGGAATCTTTAACACAAGTCCCCGGCAACGGCGCCAAAAATTTGATACACAATATAATATACAATATAATACCACAAGAGCAATTAAGAAAATTTCCTAATGAAAATTCACTCTTAAAAGATATATATAATATATAATACGTATATTTAACCGGGAAGTATGATCACCCGGGTCGTTTCCCCAACGACTTTTGAAATTGAAACCACGTTTTTGTTCGGATTATGATTTGAATGAGAGAAAATATATTTTTGATTATCTATAACTACTAAATAAAGCAACAATTAGAATGAACAATTAAAAGCAATTAAACACTTAGATAATTAACGGGAAACAAATAAAACGCGACAATTAAGCAAATAAGACAAAATTAAACTTTAAAATTGCAAACTAAATTTTTAAACCTAAAGTAGGACAAAAGAAAATTTTAGGAAAAAGAAAAACATTTTTTTGACTATTTTTGAATTTATTATGAATTAAAAACTATTTTAATCTAATTAAATCTTAAAAAATAGCAAATTAAGTACAAAAAATTTAGAACAATGATTTTTAAACTTAGAAAAGTCTAAAATAACATGAAAACTCAGGAAACTATTTTTAACTATTTTTAAAATTAAAATCCTATTTTTAAACTTAAAATTAAAGGCTCAAAAATGGAAATTAAAATCTAAAAGGTGTAAAAATGATTTTACTGAATGTAAACCTAAAAGTAAATTTTATAAAACTAAAAACTATTTTTTTGAAATTTTCTGAAACTTTTTTCTATTTTTTAAAAATTTTCTAAAATTAAAACTTTCGAAAAACTATTAAAAATAAACTAATTGATGGAAAATTACGAAAAATTCAGGAAAAATCTAAAATGTAACAAAGATTACTAGAAAAATTAAACTAAGTGATCAGCTTAACTGAAAAGCCCCTAAATAAGCCCTAATAAGCTACGGCTTATAAGAAAAAAGGAAAAGAAAAACAAGTATAAAGATTAAATGGTGAAGAGTATGGTTGGATGAGCTAATGAAGCACAATGGTTAACACACTTGGTATCTATGCTAGAGGTCACGGGTTCAAAGCTTGGCACACCCCCTTTTTCCTCTTTTTTTATTTTTTTTATTTTGCAAAACTAAAAACACAAAGTTGTAATCCTAAGCTATCTAAGCAACCTTTAATAATGGCGAACATAAGCTTTTTTATGCTAATTAATAAGCCTTAAAACAAGCTTGTGAAGCTGCTGTTACATAAACTAAGAGTTTGAGCTTTAAAAAACTTTGTTGGACACTTAAAAGCTTGCACAAACTTAAATATAAGCTCGTTTTGAAAACCAAAAGTTGTTCTGAGAAGCTAAAGATGTGTACTATCTAAAACTAATAAGCTACTTAACCTATGAATACTAAAAGCTAACTGAATTGATCAATTAATTTGGCAAACTCAGGTTTAAGCACAAAAATCTCAAAGGAACATTAAGCTTAATTTCTCAATAAGCCAAACCAGGAGCTGAGCTTAATAGAACTTAACAATCAACTAAAAAACTATGAAATTCAATTATAAGATCAACTACTATAAGCTAGAAATTAAAAATTAAAAGCTAAGATTTAAAACTGCTCTTTTTGGTCTTTTTGGCTTTTTAATGACTTTTAAAACTAAATGCACCTAAGGAAATGAGCTATAAAATGGAAACTAAAGCTTAATCTATCTAAAGCTATATCTAAACTAAGAGAAAACTGAATTTTAAAACCTAAACCTAAGTTTCCTAGCTAGAATGAAATCTAATAATGACAGTAGTGGTAAGTTACCACTGCCTGCTGATGCAAATGGTAAAACCAAGCAGTTGGAACTCGGCGTACAAATGTAGGCACCTAATGAGGCTAAACCTGCACTATACACTCTTATTGAGTGTATCTAAACTCTAATCAAGCAAGAACCAAGCCTTAGATGGCTTGGTTTAAATTTTCACAAGTGAAATCTCTAGGAAAATTCTCCTGGTGCTGAGACTAAAAGAATAAGCCTCAAAATGCTTAAAAACTCAAACTAACCTTCAAACCTTTTTTAAAATTTGATCAAATATGAACATTTAGCTGTCCAAAGTAAAAGTACCAAATATCTTTGACTTTTTGAGGTCAAATAAGACTAATCCAAACACTCCTTTACTGATATGACAGAATTTGATTGAGCTTATGAAATGAATTCTAGCTTATAAAACTTTGATACCAGATAACTAATAGCTTATGATAGGCTTAACAAACTCAAACATCAATCTATTTAAGCTAAATATAAGATTCTAAGCTATTATACTTATTTTTGGCTTTTTATATGGTTTTTATGTTCAGAATTGAAAAATTTATTTCTATACTATATTAACTAAATGCAGATGAATAAACAAGATTAATAAGCTAAAATTAAAGCAAATAAGCACTAATAAGCAAACTCATTAAGCAAATAAACAGATCTATACTAATAAGCAATATTTAAGCTAAAATTAAAGGATAAGGAAGTAAAAGGAAAACTTACTTGAAGCTTTAGCTAAATAAAAGCTAATTGCTCAAATGAGCTTATCAACAGCTCTGGCTTATCCTAGGATAAGCCAGTAGAGTCATGGAATCCGTTCATCTTTGAGATCCCCTTCCATTAGCTCAAATCCCAAATAAGACATCGGTTAATGATTTTAGAATTTAAGTAAATTTAAGGCTTATTTAAGCTCAAATTCAAGCTTATAGACTTGAATGAGCTTATGAGAAGCTTATAGAAGCTTTTGATACAGTGGCTAACATATGAGATTATTGAAAACTTAGAGGATTTTTGACAGATTATTTAAAAGCAAAACGTAAATTCATTAATAAAAGCTTGATTACATAACTTGAAAGGAAAATTACAACTGATTTTAAAAGAAAATTACAATAAGCTATTTTAAACTAAAATCTACTAAGCTACTACTAGGTAAAAACGGGGAAAAAAAAAGAAGATTGATATTGTGTGTGAGTGAGGGCCCGATTTATGGCTTTACTGAACCTTATAGGCCCTTGTTTCAGTTAGACGCTCCTGTCAACATCAACCCTTGATCATCTTTCAATAATTGAATCCCTCTTATCAACCGTTAGATCAAATCAGAGCTTACACAGATTGCCAGCGTGGCAATCCGTGTTAAGACACCTTGTGCTTCTTCTGAGTGTGTAGCTAGTACACATTTCCATTCCCTTTGTGCTTTTACTAAATCCAACGGGGCATTGCTTTGCTTGAATGACCAATAAGATTCCTAGAGATGACGTTTTTGACCCTGCCATTGTGTTGTACTTTACTTGAATAGCCCATTGTACCCCTTAATTGTAAAAAGCCCTTTGTTTTTGACTGTGTGGTGATTTGGGACGATGGATGAATAGTGTTTTACCTTGGCGCCTATTTTATAACTGAAAACGGGGTAATTCATTTTAAACTTTGGGAGAATTGCACATTCAGTCCTTGTGTTTGGTTTATGAAGGTGTAGTTGAAAAAGGATTTTGAATATTGGCAGGAATGGTCCTTGTGGTTTTATAAAAAGGGTATTGGGCTAGGGATTTTGGGCTTTGGATCCGAGTATGGAAATTAAGGCCCATTTAGAGTCCAAGGACCATTTGTGTAATCTTTTGAAACTTGGGAGACTTAAATGGTAATTTTGGGTTTTTGTTTTTTTATGGTTGACTTTTGTTGACTGAGAATTGACCAGGGTTGACTTTTTGACTTTGGCTTCCGGCTCTTGCACGCTCTTCCGTTCTCGTGTCCGTGATTTCCCGTTTTTGATGGTTTTCTTGCGATTTTTGATATATCCGTACCTGCACACACAAAA
The DNA here is from genome assembly GCA_026074375.1 of Tanacetum coccineum. Taxonomy (NCBI): domain Eukaryota; kingdom Viridiplantae; phylum Streptophyta; class Magnoliopsida; order Asterales; family Asteraceae; genus Tanacetum; species Tanacetum coccineum. The sequence continues at coordinate 8,017 of BQNB010057566.1, read as the reverse complement.
CACAAAAACAAGTATATTTTTTTGCTATTTTTAGTGTATTTGTGGTCATTTAGGATCATTTTTGGTAATAACGGATATGTGTATTTTACATTTATCACTTGTTTTACCGAATAACTTATTGGTTACTACTACATAAGCGTTACATGAATGCTTTTACTAAAGCTTTTACTTGCCTACCACATGATCGCCCCCCATTCAACGTGCTATCCTTACCAAACCTGTCCTTGCTACCCTGGTTTGTTTACCAATGAATTTATAATTAAAGCTTGATTTGCTTACTGCATGATTTGAGATCATTGAATATCTATTTACAAATCTGAGAGTTTTGAACATATTACTTGTTTTAAATTAGACACAAGTGTTTGAAGGGTATGCTTGACCCGATTATGAGTTTATCTGCATGAGTACCTATTGCAAAAAGGCCACTAATTTTCATGCACTGTCAATTGCCTTGATGGTGTGAGCGCTAATAACATTACTCCCGCCCCCTCGTAGATTATTGCGGCCGTGACTGCCCTGTCTTGAGGGTTGTGACATCATGGCGCGATCACCCCTTAAAGGACATTATGTATTGAGAATTTCTTAAAGTATATTGCAATATTACCTAGTTGTAGGGGCAAATTATATGCATATTTTATATGCTTAGTTAACGTTTCAGTGGCATGAGCTTAATGCGATAATATATTAATTCATTTACTTGACATTGCATTCGTTGCATTGTCGCTGGCTGATCTTGAACCTTGTGGTCCACTATTAAACATTACTTGATTTATTGAATCACTAATTGAATTTCAAAAATAATTCTTTAAAATGTGGTAACGTTACTTTTTTTTACTAAATACTTATTGATTTATTTCAATGCTGCTTTTACTTAAACCTATGAGTTCACCAACATTATTGTTGACGTTTTTGCATGTATTTTCTCAGGTTATTATTTTGCTAGTTGAGCATTGGGAGCATTCGAGATGCGTGGATATCAACAAAACTCAAGGACTCAGTTTTCTTCACATTCGATAACTATTTTTCCTTAAATATACAAAATGAGTCACGATTGAAATCTTGTAATCTTGTTAAATCATAAATTATTAGGACCTGATTTTACTCTGAAATTTCAATCGAATGTGACATTTTATTAACATCTCTTTTGAGGTCGTTTTTTGTATTCGATCTCTGTGGCGTATGAACTATGAAGTAGCACCCCAAGTGGTATTCCGCTACGATGTTGTGATTTTGGGGGTGTTACAGAGTGGTATCAGAGCACTGGTTATAGAGAACTAGGTCGTTTTCAAAACCTAAACTATAACCGCTTTTCGAAAAAATTTAAGAGTCTTTTACCATTGTCTGATATCCGCACGCGCTTGCTCCTGTGTAAACTTTTTTATTGCTCCCTTTTGCATCTTATTGCTTGTACATTAGTAATTAGTATATTAATACTTAGGTTATGATTTCACCTCTCATAGTCTTATTCTTTATTGACGTGATACTATTTGGCTTATATCGGTCGGTTATATATTGACCACCCCGATTATCGCATACTTCCTGTTTTCTTATTTTATCACTCGAACATCAATACTAGTGTTATATAAGATTCTCGTACATATATGAGCTACTTTCTTTTCGATCTCTTATACTCATCTTCTGGATTGCCGTCTATTTATATAGAAGTGATTTGAGTGAGTTTAACTATGTACGTCGCGTGTGTCGCTTGAGTTTGTTATGGCTAACGTATGATTAGAATTTGGATCGTAGGTACGCCTACCTGCATGTTGCGTATAATTTAGCGATGCTTTTCAATCGAGCTTGATTTGCTGCATGTGCTAATCTAAGCCTAAAGGCTAAATCGTCTACGTAATAATAATTACTTACATATGTGTATAGTATTATGGTACGTCTTAATGAGTTCGTTTACTTCAATATTTTGTTGAGCGATGCGGTGATCTCTGAAGCATTTACGCTACTTTATTTTCATCTGATGATATTGACATTCGGTGTGCTTTGTTAATTCTACTAGTTATTTTATTGTTCGACTCCGAGTCCGGATCCACTTTTCTTTATGCTTTTGAATCGCGTATGTTGTGTTTGTAATCCATTGTTTTGAAATCTTCTAATTGATGGGAGTACGACTTTATCTTGTCACCTCGGATCGTGTCGTCTTTTGGCACTCACCTTTGGAACATGATGGACTAACGTCTCATTACTCTTCTTGTTACTTATTATGATTTTGAAGAATCATGTCGTCAAGTAGACACTCCTTTTTACCTATCGTAACGTTGTTTTGATATTGTGTTTTGTGTCGGCCACGCTTAAGTAGGATGATTTATAATTGTCTTATTGAAATGAATTGGGACGCTTCTTCATTTGAATAAGGAAATTATAAACCGCCGAACTATAAGTTTATAAATTATTACTTATAAGGGATTGGGGATGCTCTTTTTGTATTAGTGTAAGTTATAAAATGAAGTGGGCTTATGTGTATCCGACATAGCGTGTGCTCATTTGTGCGAATCATTCTTTAGGCTATGAACTTCTTTCGACTCGTAATTTGTTATATGGATTTTTTTCCGAATGGGCATCGTCGCCGCGAACTTAATAAGCTAATCGTAATAAACCGTTAACCGCTCCCAAGAAATTGCACGACTTGTTTAAATTCTCGTTTCCAAGGGCTTATCTTCAAGTCATAGTATTTATCTTTCTTTTAAGATTCTCGCGGACATTCAATTCTTGTTCGATTATTGCACGTTGCATGTATTTTGAATTTTTGATTTTTTTTCATTTAGTCTCTGTTGGAAACCTCGACGATGACTTGTCTATATCCTCATCTCTTCACAATTTAACCGAAGACGATTCAGACGAATTGAGCGCCGGGACGACGCTCCCTTAAAGTGGGAAGACTGTAGCATCTCGTATTTTACGGTCAACATTTTAACCGAGCTCTAAATTCCATTTCAAATTTTTTAGGAATTTATTATTTTGTTTTAGCCGTTTTTAACGAAAACGTCGTTTTTTTTTTTAGCTATTTTTGAGTCGTGTTTTGGCTTTATCCATTATAGCGTTCGAGATATCGCGACAATTTCATAATTTAGCCATGAGAGCTTATTTTATTTTATTTTTATTAATTTTCATCTTTTATCCGCGTTTGGCCGAAACCGCGTCAAAATAATATTTATACAATTTTTAATATTTCAATTAAGTGTTTTAAAAACAAATATTGTGGAATAAGTGTTTTAGAAAAATAATAATAATAATGTAATTTATAAACATAACATATAATCCAAACACTCTTTTTAATTGTTTCTTTGTTTAGACTCCATCAAAACTAGAAACCAAACACCCCCTTATTATATTTTACTCCTACTAAATCCTAAACCAAACACACCCTTATATTTGTATTTCCTCCATCAAAACGCTAAACCAAACACCCCCTTATGTTCCATTAGCTCCTACAAATCTATAAAATAAACACACTCTTACATTTTTTTTACACAAAAAGGAAGAGCCCATCTAAAACTCATAGTAACAAAAAAAAAGGCTCGACAGTTTCTTCTTCCCTCCTTTACTGTGTGCCGACACAGTCATCTCCACCACCATTAATTGATCACTCAAAATTTCCAATTAAACTATTTAATCACTCTATGATATTCCTATACAAATCCCCATAACCCTTTGATGATTAAACCTCATGCATCAAGAATTAAAAAGTTCTTGATTTTATTAAACTTTTGATTCTTAGTTTTTATCTAATTGGGTGCAATTAAATCATCAAGGGTGCGATTCCAAGTGTTTTTAACAAGATTGGTTAATCAAAAATCAAGTTTGGGTCTTTGTTTTGTGTTTGTGGGTTTTGGCAATTGAGGGAAAACACAAGAGGGTTTCGTTTGATCATTGTCTTCTATTCTATTGTGTTTGTAAGCCTCTTGTTTCCTTGTATTGATTTAATTTTATTTTTATGCATATGTTTGATTTTTACTTTTTATGAGCATGCATGTTCTTGAGTTTGTTTGATTTTGGGTTTGATCATGGATCATCTTGTTTTGATGTGTGAGATATATTATTAGGATATGTTATGGCATTGCAAGTGAATAATTGGTGATTTTGATAAGTTTTGATGGGGTTTCTAGGTAGTTTTATGGACTATTTTTAGATCAGTAGCAAAACGTGGGCTTTTCTCAATATTTTCGGCTTAGGGTTTGTAAATAAAAGACATGGTAGGGTAGATATAATTCTTAGGATCATATGGAGAATTGGATGGTTTTGTATCGATTTCGGATGAGGGAGATATGGCGTTTTTACGGAAGAAGGTCAAATCTGGAGCGGCGGTTGGGAAACATGATTTGCTCCATGTTCTTATATAATAAAATTTGGTTTTAAACATAGGTTGAAATAGATTCATAAGCTTTCGGTATCCCTTTGGATTTCAACTGAAAGGCTATTATGCAGTACTTTGACTTTCTACTTAGCAGTACTTTGACTTTCTACTTAGCAGTACTTTGACCTTTTGTCTTGTATGTCCCAACACTGAACATTTTGTTCCTGTGTCCCTTCAGTGTTGATTTGATCAGGAGGACCTTCATCATCCTCAGTGTAAGGTATTTCAGGCTCATTAGGAGCAATTACTTCAGGGACATGATTTTCTTGGGTAATTTTAGTTAGTGATCATCCATGAGGAATAATGTAGTATGACACATTAGAATCTACTTGATATTTTCTAGATGGGTTATCTTTTTGAAATTCATCAGGAGGATATCTAGAGGAATCATCAATTCCTATCTCATCTACTGAGGTATTGGTAAACCTAATAGCTTCCATACTTTCATCAAATGCAACATGATAAGTCTCCTCTATTTGTTATCTTCTTGTGTTATAGACTCTGAAAGCCTTTGAGGCAGAAGAATATTCTAAGAAATATCCATCATCAGCTTTAGCATCAATTTTGCCTAGATGATCCTTGTGGTTATGAATAGACACAGGACATCCAAACACATAAAAGTAACTGATATAAGGAATTTTTTCCCTGAATATTTCATAGGATGTTTTATCATGTCTTTTGATAATGATCGATCTATTTTGAGTATAACAGGTTGTTCTGACTGCATCAGTCCAGAAGTGCTCAGAAAGTACTGATCCATTCAACATAGTTCTAGCAGCCTCAATGAGAGTTCTGTTTCTCCTTTCAGCTACACCATTTTGTTCAAGTGTATAAGGAGAAGAGAAAGTTTGAGAAATTCCTTTCTCATCACAGAAACTCTCAAGCTTATGTTTTCTAAACTCAGTCCCATTATCAGTTTTGATTTGTTTGAACTTTACATTATTTTGGTTTTCTACCACCTTGATAAAAGACATAATCATTTCAGGTGCTTGACTCTTCTTCCTGAGAAAGTATACCCATGTGTACCTTGAGTACTCATCAACAATGACTAGGGTATATTTCTCATGATTTATGGACATTGGACTTACTGGTCTAAACAAGTCCATATGAAGAAGATGTAAACACTTCCTGATGGAGAATTTTTGCTTAGTTTTGAATGAAGCTTTATGGTGCTTCCTTTTTTCACATGTTGTGCAAGGTTTATCCATTGAATAAACTAGTGATGGAAGACCAAGAACTTTGTTTTGTTTGGCAAGTTTATTAATGTTCTTGAAATTGAGATATGATAGCCTTTTATGCCATAGCCAGTTTACACATTCTGAGGCTTTGGCAAAGAATCAAGCTCTATTTAGAGTCAGTGATGACATGTCAAGGACATATACATCATTTTTTCTAGGTGATATCAGGACAATTTGTTAGGATTATGAAAAAGACTCGGTCACCCCGTGTATAATCTAGAATAGCATAGCTCGTTGTCTAATTGTAAGCGTATGACTAATAGTATTGGGCCGGGCCTTTAGCCTACTTGTAAGCCCATACTAAAGCCCATTAGGGCATAAACACTCATGTATATAAACCCCTTTCCAGCCATGGGAAGGGGTTGGTTGTTCATTTTATCACAAAGCTTTCATTTGGTTTTTCTCTCACTAGAAACCTCACTTTCTCTCTCTAGATAATTTGCCAACCTAATCATCCATGCTTGTGTTATGATACCCAATATACTACAATTGGTATCAGAGCCCATGGGATGATTAGCTAGATTGTGTATGTGTTTCCTTGGTTAGTTTAGATCAAAAGTTTGGTTTTTGAAGGTTTATGGTCTTATTCTTGACACTCTTTGATTCTCATGTTTGTGATGTTAAAGTTAGTGTTTTTATAGTTATTATAACCTTCTAGGACCAAGATGTGCAAAAGAAACCAAGTAAAAACATTTAAAAGGGTGATTTTTAGGTGTTTTTAGGTGAAAAAGTTCATATTTTCTTCGTTGCGTTTTGACCTTCTGAGACATTCTTCGTTGCGTTTTTGTGAAGAAAGTACATTACGTTTTGTCATTTTGTATAGTACTATTGTACTGCGTTTTGTCTTATTAGAGGTTGCATTTTGGTCGTTACGTTTTGACCTTGAGGTTGCGTTTTGGTGATTGCGTTTTGACTGCAGGTTGCATTTTGAAGACTTTCGTTGCGTTTTGACTAGGGAAGACTCTGCCCAATTTTTTAATTGGTTACGTTTTGATCAAGTCTCAAGATTTCATTGTGTTTTGATCAAGTCTCAAGTGTTCATTGCGTTTTGATCAAATCTCAAGATTCTTCATTGCGTTTTGATAATTCTTCACTGCGTTTTGACTCATATTTCTCATTGCCTTTTGACAAAACTTTACTGTGTTTTGACAAAACTTCACTGCATTTTGACAAGACGTCACTGCCTTTTGCCTAAGTTTCACTATCGACTTTAAATTAACTTGTTTCAACCAAACCAAATCACAATCAAACAACATATCACCTAATCCAACAAACAATCATCACCTTTAACATACAATCACTAATCATTGATCGATCAACTTAATCACATCACAAGTAATCACTATGGCTAATCTTTCAGAGGACATCCAATATGCCAGTTCCGATACCCGACCACCTATGCTTGATAAGACTGACTTTGCATCATGGCAACAACGTATTCGATTGTACTGTCGGGGTAAGGAGAATGAGGTAAACATTTTAAAGTCAATTGATGAAGGACCATTTCAGATGGGGACCACGCGAGTAATTGTTGCTGAAGGAACTGAAGGTTCACTCAATCTAGGTCCTGAACGACCTCGAGTCTATTCGGATCTGTCACAGGATGAGAAGGATAGGGACAATGCAGATATTTGGGCAACAAACATCATACTTCAAGGTTTACCAAAAGATATCTATTCACTTATTAATCATTACACTGATGCAAAGGACATATGGGACAATGTGAAGATGCTTTTGGAAGGATCGGAATTAACAAAGGAAGACCGTGAATCACAACTGTATGATGACTTTGAACACTTTCGTCAGAACAAAGGCGAAACCATTCACGACTACTATGTCAGGTTTGCCAAGCTCATTAATGACATGCGGAACATCAAGATGACAATGTCAAAAATACAGTTGAACTCAAAGTTTGTGAATAACATGCTGCCTGAATGGGGTAGATTTGTTACAGCTGTGAAACTTAACAAAGGCTTGAAGGATTCAAACTTTGATCAACTATATGCTTACCTGAAGCAACATGAGGCACATGCCAACGAGAACAAGATGATGTTGGAACGTCTCACACAACAGACAGTTGATCCTCTTGCCTTGATGTCCAATGTTTCACCTCAACATTATCATTCTCAGTCATCAAAAAATCCACCGACCACGTATCATCAACCATATTCTGCTGACACCTCACAATCTGATTTGGGTCTTTCTCCAACTGACAACCTAATCGAGAATCTAACCAACACACTTGCATTACTCACCCAGTCATACAAAACCTTCCTTCCTCAAACGAACAATCAACTCAGAACCTCATCAAACCCAAGGAATCAGGCTACGGAACAGAGGACAGGGCAATAATGCACGGGGTGCAGGGACAGTAGGTTATGGAAGAGCACAGAACAGAGTGGGGAATGCTAAT
>BQNB010057565.1:2300-38159 GCA_026074375.1 Tanacetum coccineum | reverse complement strand
AATACCAACATTTACTTTCTTTAATTTGTACGGATAAAATTTTAGATAATTTTATTAGAAATCTTTTTGAACAAAATTATTGTTTTCTTATATTTATATTTTTATCACCTCTTATTCTATGAAATAACGTGTTCCTACTGCGGTCTCATAAAGATTTCAAGCACACGTTCTAGAATTAACAAATCACCGACACACTCATATAATTTTAAATCGATACCAATGCTCCAGAAAAGGCGACAAAACTACACATACACATCCATAACGAAGGATGAGATATTTGCAATTGCTCACTCCTTAACTCGAGAAAGCTAAAGATAAAAATCATCTTAGGTATCAAAGATAGATACCTGAATTCTTAAAATCTAATACTCACAATTTTTCTAGGTAGTACAAATATGCTAGTAATGTTATCAATCCAAAGTCAGATTGCTTATATGTGATCAATAAAATGTTATTTTCAAAAATTTCATTTAACTTTTTTTTTAAACTTTAATTTTAACTTTTCCAATTTATCTTCCCCCTCATACTTAATATGAGCATTGTCCTCAATGTGAAAATATTATAGAGAACGATAAAATGGGAAAGTGAAATAATACTTCTCAATTGTAATTGATATTCTGAATCTTTGGTTAACGTCATTTCCGCTTGCGTCCTTCTCTTTTTTTCTTCTTTTTCCTGTTACAAATATAAATATTGTGTACACAAATAATAATAATAATAATCATAATTAATTATTAATAGAAAGTACGATAATATTGTTTTAATGCCAACAAAGGCATTTTACACACCATAATAATAATAATAATTGTTTTTGAGAATTTTTTTTCAGAACATAAGTGACCCAAAACATGCGGTCACGTAACCAATTTGTGTCATCTCGAAACTACTTATCATTATCCTGTTGCTACTGCTGATACTGCGGTGGATATTGTGGTGGTGGAGGTGGGTACTGCTGATAATACTGGTCATATTATGGCTGAGCATAGCTAGGTGGGTTGTAGGCTCCATGCAGTGGAACACTATAAACCCCAGCCATGTGCTCAAACACTACCTGATACGTGTCCCAATGATATGACTGCCTATACTTCATCCGCTCTATTACCTTTTGGCGTATCTCCAACCTATCCATCCTATCATACAAATCCTGCATAGATGCTCTCGGAGGTCTAGGAATACCAACTCTTGGTCCACTCAGCTGTGGATCTTCAGGAATAAGCTTACCCTCAGATTCGATCAAATCTCTAAGTGTAATCGTATCTAGATCTCTACAATAAATTAGAGCACTTAAACTCCTTAGCAGATCCTCTGTCAACACCCTGTGTTTCCTAGCAATCTTCGAGATAAACTGTCCACAACAAATTTGACTTTCTTTCGGAGTGCCAGCTCCTTTCCTCTTCATCCATCTTGCAATCAACCAAGCCACATTCGCATACTCATTCTGTTGTCTAGCATCAAACATACTCAAGAGCCACAAATCATTCTTCTGAATCTTATCATACGCAGTCATCCTCTGACACAAACCATAAGTGATCATCTTGTGAATCACCCTCAAAATTGGGTTCCTGATAGTAGAAGTATGACTCCTAGATAAACCAAGGTTTTTCTCTCGACTAATGCTTAACCAATAATCTTGAGCGTTAAAATGCTCATCACTACGCAAACCTCCTTCAAAGTAAACATTAAAACCTTCCTCCTCAAGCTCAACCGCTTGATATAGTCCCAACCTTCGAGCAAATTCCAACAAGGTCAAACAGTGAGCACATCCACCAAGTCTAAACTTGATGATCTTTTTGGTTTGCAATTCATCGTCTGCATAAACTTCGTCAAATTCATAAGTCAAATAAAACTCGTGGCAAAGCTCTGTATAAATTGGTTCATTGATATTAAAAGCTCTAATACAAGCTACCGAAGTGAATATCTCTTCATCCAATCCAGCTTCACGCAACCTAATTCTCAACATGTCATCAATCTCTCCATCACAACCCATTCTATTCAGTACATCCCAGTTTACGACATAAGGTGAGTAAATGTGTCTTGGAAGCAATTAGGCCAATCTAGTGTTGTACCTAGACTTTGCATCTCTGTTACATCCTTCTTATAGCAAGAACTCATGGTGAACTTGTGGAAGAAATACCTCTTCCACGGTTTCATGTTGTCTAGAGCGTTTAGATCGTGATGATCCGGCCTCATCATCGTGTGTTTCCATAGTCTACACATAAAAAACAATCAACAATAAAGTGTATAGTTATGTTAGAAATGATTTGGTATAAATGGTCATGGTTTTGATGGTTTTTAAAACATTCTGTTTCATTCTAATGTAAAATGTGTGGCGTACTTCCCTGAAGTGCGGCGTACATTCTGGAAAATTTTCAAAGTGCGACGGTTTTGGGATAAAACCGGCGTACTTTCTGGGCTGATGAAAAATTTTATGATCTTCAAACAATTTATTTTTAAATGTAAATTCATAATATGAACAGTGTTTTTAGATTAATCAATATCAAGCATGCATGTGTCAAATAACTTCTAAATATCCTAATTCAAAAGGTCAATTGTTCATACGAAACATGGATTTAAATTTTCCTAATCTAATTATTATAAACCCTAAATGACAAGAAATTAAAACAAATTGATAATAAACAAGTTAAGGAATGATATCAACATACCCTAGGTATGATTAAATGGTTGATGGATTGATTCTTTTGAATTTTTCTTTGTTTTTGTGAGAACCCCGGCGATTTTGGTGAGTGTGTGTTGATTTTTTTTATAATGAGTTAGAATCGTGTTTTGTAATTTTTATCTATGAAAACTACTCAAAAGTGCAGCGCACTTCCCAGAAGTGCGGCGTAATTTCCCTATCTCTTTTTTTATACCACACAAAACTTGTTTTGCAAATTTCATAATTTTAACATAATTTCAACCATCATATTGACTTAATATTAATTTTCATCGGACTAATGTATGTACATCAAATGTAATCCTTTATGGATTTATACAATTGATTTTATTTAAGACTCAACAGAAAAGTAAAAATAGTTATAGTAGGAGTACATAGGTTCCCTCCTTTATTCCAGCTTAGTCCAACTTTTCACTCCACAAACCAATTAGGTGACATGATGTCACTCAACTTATGATACTTTGACAACTTCCGATCCGTTTTCTTTGTTGTAAACCCTTGCAAATAAATGTTTCCATACGGATCGGTTAACCTTATCTCAGTACGCCATTGTCATGTTGCTTCTTCTTCTATAGTATACGAACCTTTATAATCAGGTTTCCAGTTATCGTTCTTTAATGGTACTGGTAATGAGCCAAGGAAACTAACCACCTTCTTCCAAACACTAATCTTCCGAAATGGGTTAGTTACAGTTTGTATAGCTAACGATCGCTCAACTGGATCGTTACAGTTCAAGTACGGTGCAGGCTTTCATCCATATATCGGTGCTCCAAACTTATTCGTCCTTATCTGGTATTCTTCCTTCTCATCACTATCACTTTCTGCGTTTCTCATAACATCGAATCTTGCAGCGCGGAAGGTTTGGTGACAAAACCCATCAAATGTCGAGAAAAGTCCCTCAGGAGTATTAACTATGCCGCCAATCGTACGCAGGAATCCCCGACCAGCAACTATTGGTGAATCATGGTCAATAGGAATATCTAAGATTAGAAACTTAGCAATTAAGGTGGTGACAAAGAACGTTTGTGAGTATCCTATAGCTTCTGCATGAGTGTGATTTATCATTGTAATTCCTCTATCAACCTTTTTCATATATTCTCTTCCTAGCTGCTCATAGATCAGGTAAAGCATAGCATTTATATCTGACCCATTATCTGCTAAAGCATTTTCGTTAACCTGTCCATCCAATCTGATGGGAAATATAAATGCTCTAGGGTCGTCTTTTTCTTTTAATGCCTCACCCTTAATCCTTTTTACTGCTTCTTTTTCTTCTTTTACAATCTTTCCATCTAACTCCACCTTGTCTTTCCAAACTTCATCGAGAATTTTCTTGTATTTGTCATGATAAGCCATTGTCTCGATTATAGGCATTTCTTCTTCATTCTGATTGCTAATGCTTCTTTCGCTGCTTCTTCTTGAGTTAAATGACCACCTGCTGATGAAGATGTTCCTATATCTTGATAGAAAAGTTAAGGTTTTCTATTGCCCGCTTCTTATTACGGCTACTCTTCCCCATTTTGCATACAAATGGCGGAAGTTCTTCTTCACCCAACAGTGGTACATTATCTAAGTTAAAATCAAGCAGATTGTCCCAATCATCATTTCTCTTTTCTTCTTCTTCTGTTTCTTCCAAGAACGGATCAATATCAGGGTATATTGTGATAGTTCCAGCACTGAAATCGGTAATTGATTTGGTCAAGCGTAAGAATGATCTACCAAAAATCACCCCAGGTTCAACATCATCTTCTTCTGGGTTGATAATGAATTTCACAAAATAAATTTCACCTCTGAGTGCAACAATGAGTTCCTTCTTAACCACTTTGTTTTCTCTTTTAACTTCATGTTCCAAGTATAAATTTACTGCATATTCGTTTGAGATCATGTTCTCCTCTACTCCAAGATTAATCTCACCATCATAACCTTCCAGCCCATTGACAAAACAAGGATCCACGAATCTATCGCTAACTTCTTCGGTCTCTATTTGGTAAAAGACCATAGCCTTTGTTTCCTTCTTTTATCCACTGTTAGCAGTGTCTTAAAATTCCGGAGAATTCCAGTCTCCATACCCTTCAACTTTGTCACTCGAAATTACAACGACGTCTTCTCCTAAGCGAATTTTTCCAATACTCGAATTTGGATTCATAACTCTTATAAAATAAGACAACATTAAAACAAACATTAGTGGGTTAGTTAAAATAAATAACAATACCTTTTTACATTTACATATTATTAATAAACATATAGCATTTTTAAGTTTAAGCAATTCTCGTTCAAAAACGAAGAAACAAGCATTCTGTTTAGTTTCAGCCAAGAAAGTGCGGCGCACTTTAGAAAAAGTGTGGCGTACTTTCTAAGATTTAAGTCTTTTAAAAATTTTAATTTTGGTATTTTTGTGTTTCTTATTTTTATTATGTCTTACATATCTATTAAACATAGCAAATATCAAGCTTTTAAGCACATTTATCATCAAATAAAATTCTTTAATTCTTTTTAAGTTTTTATTTTTATATTTATTTTGCATGAGATCAAAGTCAAATAAGCAACACTTAGCAAATAAGAAATATACACAGGCATTTAGAATTTCAATAAGCAAGCTATCAAATAGTTCTTTTTAATTTTTCTCATTTTAATGTACGAATTATGATAATACAAGATTTTGACTATTATGAACACAATGAATAAATTCCACATCTTAAAATGGTCAATTACAGTTTATGGGTTTTTGGGGTTTTTGGTTTTGATATTCCTTTCCTTTGAAAACTGGTTTTGTTTGTAAAAAGGACAAGAAGTGCGGCGTACTTGCTAAAAGTGCGGCGTACTTATGTAATTTTTTGAAAAACAATAAGCAAAGCTATTAATAGGTCTTCTAATTTTTCTCATTTTAATGTACGAATTATGATAATACAAGATTTTGACTATTATGAACACAAGGAATAAATTCCACATCTTAAAATGGTCAATTACAGTTTATGGGTTTTTGGGGTTTTTGGTTTTGATATTCCTTTCCTTTGAAAACTGGTTTTGTTTGTAAAAAGGACAAGAAGTGCGGCGTACTTGCTAAAAGTGCGGCGTACTTATGTAATTTTTTGAAAAACAGGCGCACAATGGTTATGTGCGGCGCACTTTCTGTGAAAAAATGGTTCAGTTTGCCAGAAAACTGTACGGCGATTTTGAAAATTTTAGTTTGTAATAAAAAAATGACTAATTCAAGAATGAAATCAATCCCCGGCAACGGCGCCAAAAACTTTGATGTGTTATAAAAGCTTTAAATTTATAATTCTAGTTTTATTCAAATTCCAACTAACACACGGGTAAAGTATAAACCCCCGTTTATAGTATAGGTTTAGGGTAAGATCAGGTCGTTCCACGGGATTGGTAATTCTTAGAAAGGATCGATTATATTATGAAAAGGGTTATCTAATAGACTGTCACGATCTAAAGATAATTTGTGGAAACTAGAAGGGGAGATTGAATAATTTACAGGTTCGTTTTTGTTTATAAAAGTTTCCTTTTCAAAAATGTTTAGATCCGAGTTATATGTTTAACCAATTCACAATATGAACAAGCAATAACTATCTAAACTAAAACTAGATAACAACAATAATAATGTAAAGAGATAAGGAAAGAAACAACCAAACCAAGACACCAAGATTTTATAGTGGTTCGGCTATGAAGCACCTCTTCGCCCTACTCCACTCCCCGAGTATCCGACTCGAGATTTCACTATGTCAACAAGCTCTCTTTAGGCGGAGAAAACCGTTTACACATCGCTTACGTTATTTTTCGACACTAAGCTAAATGTCAAGTCCTAATCTTAGCTAGAACCAATCTACCATTTCACAAGATATACACACTCACAAGATCTACACAATCGGATCTACACAATATCCGAATCACATAAATACACAAGATACATACAATGTAGGTATGGAACTTAGAAGAAGAGAGGATAGATCACTAATCAACACTTTGTTTCTTGACGAATACAAGTGTTCGTCTCTTACACTTGATAGAGAGGAGAGATGAAGAAAATAAGATTAGATCACTTGAAACAAGATCTAAATATGTTAGTGATCAATAGTTTTAGTGAGAGAAAGAAGTTTTAGAGAGAGAGAGAAGACTAAAAAATTTCATGCAAAGAGGAATGTTTTTCTGCTAGGAATGGAGCAATATTTATAGACAGGAAATTCCAACGGTCATCTGTGGGCGGTATCGGCGGTCCCAGATATATATGGGGGCCGCCAGGCCTATAAAGGGGCCGCCCATAAACTTCGCTCCTATTTTTGTCTTTTTGTGATGAATGTTGTAACTGTTATAGAACCTTCCATTTTAGGGGGAAAATTTGAAATTCAAATTTTAAGTTTTTAATAAAACTTTTCTTTTAATTAGAAAATATTTGTAAATTTATTTTTAATAAAATACTTTTGTAGAGTTAAAAGTGAGGATTAAGAGAATTTTTTTTCTTGATCACTAATCATACTTAATGATTTTGTTTGTCCATACCTTAAGTGATCACTAATCTTAGAAATGGAATTTTACATTTAATAATTTGTAAACGTTTATTTTTATCGTAAACGTTTTTACATTTTGTTATTATCAAAACGTTGAGAGGTCGAAAAATATAAATAACGTTTTTAGACATTATTTGTATTAACAATCTCCCCCTTTTTGATGATGACAAAATATAAACTCATTTTTTTATAAGATTAAAGATGTCAAATTATTAAATGAGTTTTGTTCCATTTCTCCCCCTTTTTGTCGAATTCAAAAAGAATGATCGTCGAATTGTTGAGAAGAGAAAGAAATCGACGATATCAAGACTCCCCCTTGATGTGAGCTCCCCCTCGTTTTGGGGCACCAAGGGATCGATCTTACAAAAATTGTTTGCTACAAAACAAAGTTAGAAGTACAAGTGCAAGACAAATATCTTGAAACATAGAAATTTTAGATTAAGTCACCCATAAGGAGTTTCATTCCATAAGTAAGAAACTCAATAACAAAAATAAACACCAGAGTTCACTCATACAAGATCATTCAAATTGAGAGCTAAGATAAGAAAGAAAACATAAATTCATAAATTACACTACAAGAGATTAAGTCCTAGATGATTCATGATTCATAAAGGATGACTTTTAAGAAAAAGATTTAGGGTGACACATTTATGAGAGTTTTTGAAAACATTTCAAGGTGGTGGTGGAAAATGAGAGGTGATTGCGGTAGTGAGAAGATACTCAAGATGAGCAAACATGATGTTCATCTCATCTCTTAAGGTTAAGAAGAGGTTTCGGTTATGAGAACAACAAATGCAAGTTGACCCATGATAGTCATGATAGTTGTAGAAAAGAGGATCCCATGATAGGTGGTTGAGGTTGTGGTGGAGATGGTGGTGATGGTAGTTCAAGGTTTTCAAAAGGTGATAGTGAGAGAGTGATATCTAAAGAATGATGACTTTGAAGTGGTTGAGGGTTTGAAGGTCTAGGAGGATCATCGGAGATGTTGTTAAGGAAAGGGTTCAAGGGTTGAGGAGAAGTTGGTTCATTAGAGGAAGGTGGTGAAATTTGAAGTTTTGATTGGAAGGAGGAAGGTGTGTTATCATGACTAGTTGAGGTGTCATTGTTTGATGGAGTTTTAGATGATGTATTTGGAGGAGTTGGAGATGAAGAAGTTGTTGTAGGAGAAGGTGTGGTGGTGACATCTTCATCACTAAAGATGTTGACAAATAGTTGTCTAGGAGGGATTATGGTTAGTTTGATTTTCTTGAAAGGGTTATAGGAAGAAGCTTTGGTGGAGTTCATGGTAGAGTTTGGTTGAGGAAGATGAAGGTGATAAGAAGAATAAGAAGAAGGCTTATTTAATTTGAAAGCAAGTGATTAAAATAGAAAAGCATGGGAGTTAAGGAAATACTTTCCAAAAGTTGTTTAGCAATATGCAGAAGTTTTAGCTGGGTCTAAGAAAGACTAGTCAACTGCACAGAAAATCAGGAGTCACAGTAAAATTTCTGTGACTTCTGATGGCGGTCCCGTAAATATGTGGCGGTCCCAGATATATTAGGGGGCCGCCCAGTATTTAAGGGGGCCGTTTTCTGGAGACAGGAAATTTTTCCAGTTTTTCCTGATTTTCTGTAAAGCCTGTACAGAAACATTTCCCTATTTTTGCAGTCAATTCTATTTCATCATGAATCATCTATTTCATAACAATCAAGGGTATAAGACTAAGCATCCTAAATTCAATCAAGAAAGCATATATATAGGCAAATTGACAAGTTCATAAGCATGCATGATATTTTAAACATAACCAAAATGTATCAAGGTGCATGCAAGCATGGGTTTAGGATGATAAAATCGAATGATCATCCAAGGCAAGTAATGTTGCCCTTACTTCGTACTAAGTTACTAATAAGTAGCATAAGTTTAAATACCCAAGCATAATAGATTAGAAAATAATATAGATAATAATGTCATAAAGTAATTTGCCTCATGGCTCACTTCTTCATGTTCCTCCACAACTTTCTAAGACTTTTTCCGATTGACCTTACTCCACCACGATGCTCATCTCGAATTTGGACTTGACGGTTGATGATTTCGGTTTGACGGGTGTAAAGTGGTTCCAAGTCGGGGTCAATGTTAGGTGGGTTTTGAAAAACTTGAAGAACTTCGTTAGTTAATGAATTGACATAACGAATGAGGGAAGGAGTACTTGCACGCGAGGTCCCTTTATCATTTCCATCATCATCGTCATCGTTGAGATGAGATGAGGATGGCTGATCGAAGGTGGAGGAGGAAGTAGAATGATGACCTCTTCTCGTGCCACGATCCTTTCTAGTCTTTCGCTCTAGTTGAGCGGCAAGAGGATTTATGACACGATCGTACAAGACATAAGACTCATTGTACAACTCGAGATATTTATTCATGATGAATTTAAACAAACGGGTTAATAGCATACCATAGGGTAGAATTAACCTAGCTTGCTTAGTGACCCGCTCCATTCATTTTGCCATGTAATAGGCGAGATTCAATTTCTCAAAGTGTACAACACAATAAAGCATAAAACAAAGACACACAGGAACATGATCCCGATCACCCCCCAGACATAAGACGTTTACCCGAATAATTTCATATAAAGGTTTCAAAGTTGACACGATTTCACGAATGAGAATTTGATATTCAAGAACATCAATTTCTTCCTCATGATGGATGCGACGGACTTGACCTTCTCGATCAATTTGAATAGACGAAATGATGTCATCAATAGAAGGAGGGTTGGTGTGATATGGACCATCCGAAGGGATACCATATGCCAACTCATCAAGTCTCTATCTATCGGTAAGGACACACGCTCCTTCACAAGGGATGTTAAAAATTTGAGCAAAATCTTCAAGAGAGTAGGAAAAGAGTTGATTTTGAATCACAAATTCAACAAACATTTGACCTGCGTTAGAATAATTGATTTGATATTGACTATAGAACTCAAGTATGAAACGAGGACATATTTGTTCGTTGATTTCAAGGAGACATTCAAACTCAACAAAATGAAACAAAGACTGAATAAAGTTTAGATCTGCAAAACTGTCAAAAACCACCCGACCCTCATGAATATAACGTTCTTCAAGGTTTGTTAGTTTTTCTTTTATTGGAGTACAAAATTCATGTGAGATTTTAGGGATATAGTGTCTTGTATTTATGTAGTCTTCAGATGATTTTCGAGGCATTGTCACCTAGAATAAGATAACTAAGATCATATTTTAATTGCATTTTACTTGTATTAATATTTTGAGTTCGTGCCTAGTGTGTGCCTATATGCAACAAATTTGGAGCAACGATTAACTCGACCTAAATATAATGCCCTAAGAGTTAATCCAAACGCTCATTTGTTTGATTTGGCTCATCCAAACAAGTCAAAAAATACATATGAATTATGTATCTTGAAATTTGTTCATGAGATCATTATGCATGTGTTTAAAAACGTTTTTAGATTGTATTGACAATGCATAACAACAATTTTATTATGTTCATAACATGAGTGATTTGAAAATAAAATTAGGGTTTTGGTTCAAAAACAATTTTTTTTGATTAAACTTACTAATGTATGCAAATCATGTGGCGGTCCCATATCTCCTGGTGGTCCCAAATATATTGGGGGGGCCACCTATATGGGGGCCGCCCTCAGTTGAGGGTTTTAGACTCAGTTTTTGAAAAAAAATATTACGAACGGGAGTGACATTTTAATTTGCATTTCGCGAATTAAAGGTGCTTAAAGTACTTCGAATGAATTATTTAAGTTGTCATGACACAGAATAGAACACGGACTAGAATCGAAACTAGAAGCAGGAGAAGTGGACACATTAGGTTTATGGAATGTGTTCCATCATTCCTAAACTAAGACGTAGATAGTTGAAGGATTCACGTTTAAGGGGTTTAGTAAGGATGTCGGCGATGTTATCGATGAACGACACTTTTTTGATTGAGAATGTCCTTTCTGGACATTATCACGAAGAAAGTGATGACTAATATGATTTATGGAATGTGTTCCATCATTCCTAAACCAAGACGTAGATAGTTAAACGATTCACGTTTAAGGGGTTTAGTAAGAATGTCGGCGATGTTGTCGACGGACGGCACTTTTTCGATTGAGATATGTCCTTTCTGGACATTATCACGAAGAAAGTGGTGACGTATTTCGATGTGTTTGGTACGAGAATGTTGCACCGGGTTTTTGCTAAGGTCAATCGCGCCTTTGTTGTCGCACATGATGGGAACGTCGTCGAGTCGTACGTCGTAGTCGATGAGAGCTTGTTTCATCCATAGTGCTTGTTGACATGCCTTTCCGGCGCTTACGTATTCGGCTTCGGTAGTGGATATAGCAAGAGCGGTTTGTTTCTTCGAGAACCAAGATGTCAAACAACATCCCACGAACGTACAAATACCGCTAGTGCTCTTTCGGTCCACATAATCTCCCGCATGATCAGAGTCGGCATATACTACGGTTTCTATGCCGGTCCCCTTAGGATACCATAATCCTAAGTGCGTAGTGCCTTTAATGTATCGGAAGATACGCTTAACCGCTTCAAGGTGAGAGGTTTTGGGAGCCTCTTGGAAGCGGGCACAAAGGCAGACACTAAACATGATATCGGGCCTACTTGCCGTTAGGTATAATAAACTACCTATCATGCCTCGATACTTGGTACTATCTACCGACTCACACTCTTCATCTTTTGTGAGTTTAGTATCGGAGGACATGGGGGTTTTCATTGGTTTAGAATCTTCTAGACCAAATTTCTTAAGCATTTCTTTAATATACTTAGATTGATTAAAGAAGATACCATCTTCCATTTGTTTTATTTGTAATCCAAGGAAGAAGTTAAGTTCACCCATCATGCTCATCTCGAACTCGTCATGCATGATTTTGGCAAATTCATCACACATGTCTTGACAAGTCGAACCGAATATAATGTCATCGACATATATTTGAACAATGATGAGATTTGAACTTTTCTTCTTAGTAAAAAAAGTGTTATCTACCATTCCTATTTTATATTCATGTTTAATAAGGAAAGCTTTTAATCTATCATACCAAGCTTTGGGTGCTTGTTTAAGACCATATAAAGCTTTCTTTAATTTATAAACATGATCTGGTTTTTCGAAATCAATGAATCCCAGAGGTTGTGCCACGTATACCTCCTTATTGATAAAACCGTTCAGGAATGCACTTTTTACATCCATTTGGAATAGTTTAAAAATCTAAGGCGCAAGCATAAGCTAATAATATCCTAATACATTCAAGTCTATCAACCGAGGCATAAGTTTCATCATAGTCGATGCCCTCTTGTTGGTTGTAGCCTTGAGCAACTAACCTAGCCTTATTTTGAGAAACAACACCGTTCTCGTCTAACTTATTTCTAAACACCCACTTAGTTCAAAGAACGGTGTTGTTTCTCAAAATAAGGCTAGGTTAAAATACACACTTTCATTTTATTCAAATACACACTTTCATTTTATTAAAATACACACACTAAACAAATCAAAATACACACACATCTACTTCCACCCAACACCATCCACATCAAACCCAGAAACCATCGTAACCCATCACGAACACCTTCTTGTTTATTACTGAAACCCAGAAACCCAATTACAACATTTCTTAACTGTAACCCATCATCACAATTACCGCCTTTATCGATTCACCATAACCTCCACCGTGTTTATCAGTTATTCTATGGCTAGATGTAACAACTTGTATGATGTAAAAATCGTTGTTAGGTCTAGTGTTAAATTGCTTAAAGAAATTAAAGATCTTTTGAAAAAGAATCCTACTTGATAGAGGTTATTTAGAAGAACTGTATTTGGACCGTGGTTGGATATTTTGTCGCACGAAAATGATAACCATTTGATGCATTATGTGTTGCATCACCAGGTATATGTCTCTAAGATTTCTCCTGTATGTCCCTCACTTATATTCCATATTGGCGATCATTGGTTACAATTTAGCCAGAAAGAGTTTTGTTTAATGACTGGTTTTCGATTTGGTAAAGTGTCAGAAAAATATTCCAAATCTAGTCCTTTTTCCCAGCATTTATTTCCAGAAAAAATTACAAAAAAAGGTGTGCTGAAATTAAAGTGGCTAGAACTTTTGGGAGTTCTTAGGCATACAGAAACATGGATAGGTTTGTCTGACATGGATACGGTAAGGATTTGTCTCCTACTTGTTGCTTAGTTAGTGTTTATAGGTAAGGAGGACAAGAATTGCATTCCTAGACATTTAGTGTCATTGGTGGAGGATTTTGATTGTTGGAATGATTATCCTTGGGGTGAATACATGTGGCTCAAATTTTATAAAAGGACAGTGAATGTTGTAGCTGACCATAGGGCATTTCATTTGGATAAGAAGAAGCAAAATCCAGATTACTACCCCACATATAATCTATATGGTTTTCCTTTGGCTTTTCTTACTAAATATTTCGAATTGATCGAAAAGCTCGGTTTAAATGCTTAAGAAACTAGTCCAAGTGAAACCTATAGTATCATCTACCATGACTAGGGTGTAACAATTTCCTCCGTAACTCCGTACGGCAGATGGACCGAAGACATCTATATGGAGAGTTCTAAGCATCTAGTCGTTAAGACTATATTCTTAGCTTTGTGACTAGCGTGAGCTTGTTTTCCAATTTTGCAAGCATCACAAAAATGTTGATCAAACTTAAGCTTAGGTAAGTTTCTAACTAATTCCTTAGAGGCCAACGATTGAATGTGACCATAATTGCGTGTCTAATACTCCTATGCCACAAGGTGGAATTTTCACTCAATCGTTTTTTAGACAAATTGATCCATTTGGCTATTTCCCTAAGTTCATCACATATAAGCTTCTCCTAATTACCCATCTACCTATGACTTTACCGTCCTTAGTGATTTCACTATCATGTTCAGAAAAAGTTACTCTACACTTATTGTCACATATTTGTCCTATACTGTAGCAATATTAACTCATAAGTTAACACTGTGTTCAACATATCTATTTTTGAGAGAGTCATTATAAATCTACTTGCCAAAGAATGTTAACCACGAAGATTACTACCAAAAATGACATTACCTTTCCATTAATAACCTTAGTACGAGTGAGTAGAGTTTTCGGTACCCCGTCATATGCTTAGAGCATCCTCTATTCCTTGACCATTCGTTGGCACTAAAGTCACTCCAAGGCATATCTACTTATATAACTCAATAACTCAAACATTTGGTCCCCAATATCTCATGGTCCAAAGTTGTTAGTTCCAAACATCCATTGCATTTGATGCAAATTAGGTTGGGAGTAAGAATGGAAGACAAATTTCCCACTCATTAACTTTGACGTGGAAAGTTGTTCCAACTTACGGAAAGCCATAGGTTGGTTTTGTCGACCAACGTGTCTTTTTGGTTGCGGTGTTTTAGGACGAGAATAATTATTATTGACTTCTTCTAGAGGTGAAGTTTTTGATCTAAAGTTGGTTAGAGATCCAACTCCGGGTATTGAATATGGCTTATAAATTGTTTTACTTTCATTGTTAATAACAATAGCAACGAACTTTGCCTTGTTTTACAATTATGTTTTGGTCTAGGACCCAAAATGAATTTTTAAAAGACACAGTTTTCTTAGATCCAGGCGTTGCTGGTGGCGATCCCATATTTATTTTGGGGGCCGCCTGAACATTAAGGGGGTGATTTGAGTATAATAATAGTATATAAATAATAAAATATATATTCTAAAATAATACCAAATAGTTATAATATAGAGAGTTTCCCGTTTAATATAAAATTGCTTGAGGACAAACAATAGTGTATTTTCTGAGTGTCGTATCCCGACGAGAAGTGAATTTGAATTTTACGAAAGTATTTTGTTTGATGCTTGAATATCAAGTATTTTTGGTTTTGATTTCTAATCCTAAAAACGCAAAGGAAAGCAAATTAAAGCAAACAATCAAATAAGGCAACTAAGGAATTAAGCTAAAAATGATAACGGGAATTAAAAACGCGACTAATTACCTAAATTATTAAAATTTAACCCTAATTCTATTTTTTTATTTTTTATAAATCCTAAATGACTAAAAATAATTTTAGAAAAAAGATTTATATTTTTTTTACTTTTATTTTATTTATTATGAATTAAAAACAGTTTTAATCTAAATTAAATATTAAAAATAGTAAACTAATTAATAAAATTCTAGAAAAATTATGGAAAGTACTATGAACTAATCTAAACTTAGAAAAAATAAAACGGGAAAATAAGCTTAAACAAATAAGCAGTTATAAAGCAAATAAGCTTAAAACCTAAAAACGTCTATAAGAATTAAATAACACAAAGAAAGAAATGAAAAAGACCCCAGGGCATTTGTTAAGTGTTGTGTGTGTGAGGTGTGGAGTGTGAAAGGGAGATGTCGCAGGTTCGACCCCTATGACCTTTCTTTTTTTAAAAACATATTTTTTAATTTTTTTCTTTTTGAAAAAGCTTCTAACCACTAAAATAAGCACTTTTTAACAAAATGACTTTTTGTTGAAAACCACTAATAAGCTAGGAAAAGCTAATTAAAAAAGTGACAGAAATGGCTTTTAAGCCTTTTTTAACTCTAAACTAAAATTGACTAGACTCTAGGACTCAATAAGCAAATAGAAAACTAAATAAGCTAAAGAAGACCCTAACCTAGACTTAATAAGCTCTAAGGAGCAAAATAAGCAAAAACAATAAGCTGAAAGCAGCTAAAAGGGCTAAAACTGAGGGCTCAAAAAGAGATTAAAATGGACTACTACCACTATTTCTAGCTAAGATTTAGATCAGATAAGCACTTAGAATGAGCTAAAAAGAACAACATAGTTATGCTAAGACTCAAATGACTCAAATAAGCTAAATTTAAGCAAATTAGCTAACGAAATAAGCAAGAAAAAGATACATGAAAAAAGATAACTAACATCTAAATATTTTTAGCTTTTTAGATTTATATGAAACTTGCAGCTTAAAAATAAGATGCTCAACACTAGACAATTTCCACCGTTAAACACCCTTCACACCACGAGCATCGTGAAAACCAAGACATGTTGAAGAATTATCGGATAAGAAGGTTAATAGAATAAGAATTAATCGAATAAGAGGATAGAGAAGAATATTTATAGATTTTTCAAATAAACAATAAAATAAAAATGGAAAAATATTTTGGTAACCGAAAACAAAAAGAAGTGCACGGTAGCTCTTTAAAAAATCGCATAAAGAAGCGGAGAGCGGGTAAGCGCAAGCGTTTTAAAAAAAACTTCTCTCTTTCGAGGTCGAAGTCCGTAGATCGACCATCTTATACCGTCTCTTATAGTTTGTTAACCTAAATATGAGCCGAAACACATTAACAAACGGATTATTTTTTTAATATTAAAAGAAAAATAAGAATAGAAATGTAAAATATTTTTGTATTTTTATATAAAATAAAACGAAAACTTTCACGGGGAAATGATCTTTAAGGCTCGAATACAAACAATCCCATAAAAATCGCTACACCTCTCTCCGGCAACGGCGCCATTTTTTATGTTCGTCAAAAACCCCTCTTAATAATATATATATATATATATATATATATATATATATATATATATATATAGTATATATAAATAATTATATATATATAATTTTTAGAAAAAAAGGAATAATTTTTTTTACTTTTATTTTATTTATTATGAATTAAAAACAGTTTTAATCTAAATTAAATATTAAAAATAGTAAACTAATTATTAAAATTCTGAAAAATTTATGAAAAGTACTATGAACTAATCTAAACTTAGAAAAATTAAAACGAGAAAATAAGCTGAAACAAAAAAAAAAAAAATAAAGCAGTTATAAAGCAAATAAGCAGTTATAGAGCAAATAAGCAAATAACCTTAAAACCTGCAAACATCTATAAGAATTAAATAACACAAAGAAAGAAATGAAAACGACCCCAAGGCAGTTGGTTAAGTGTTGTGCGTGTGAGGTGTGGTGTGTGAAAGGGAGAGGTCACAAGTTCGACCCCTGTGACTTTTCTTTTTAATTTTTTTTTTTTTAATTTTTCTTTTTGAAAAATCTTCTAACCACTAAAATAAGCACTTTTAACAAAATGACTTTTTGCTGAAAACCACTAATAAGCTAGGAAAAGCTGATTGAAAAAGTGACAGAAATGGCTTTTAAGCCTTTTTTAACTCTAAACTAAAATTGACTAGACTCTAGAACTCAATAAGCAAATAGAAAACTGAATAAGCTAAAGCAGACCCTAACCTAGACTTAATAAGCTCTAAGGAGTAAAAAATAAGCAAAAACAATAAGCTGAAAGCAGCTAAAAGGGCTAAAACTGAGGGCTCAAAAAGAGATTAAAATGGACTATTACCACTATTTCTAGCTAAGATTTAGATCAGATAAGCACTTAGAATGAGCTAAAAAGAACAACAGATTTATGCTAAGACTCAAATGACTCAAATAAGCTGAATTTAAGCAAATTAGCTAATGAAATAAGCAAGAAAAAGAGACATGAAACAGACAGACTACACTAACATATTTTTGGCTTTTTAGATTTATATGAAACTTGCAGCTTAAAAATAAGACCAAATAAGCAAAGAAAAAGTTTAAAAGCTAAAAACAGATTAAGAGTTTGACTCAATAAGCTAAAACTAACTAAAATTAAGCTAACTTTGACATAAAATAAGCTAGAACTAGGGACTTGAAAAAAATGACAGAATACTTATGTTTTTGGCTTTTTGGTTTTTGAAGGAAAAATAAGCTATTGCAGGCTAGACTTAAGCTACTAAATGATGACAAGATATAAAACTAAGCTTAAACGGATTAAGCTTGAACCCTAATGAGCTTATGCTATCAATTTTAGACCATAAATCAAGCTTAATCTAACCTAATTTTGCTTCTGAAAAATGGACTTAAAACTTTGAAAAGTGAGATATGGAAACTTAGACAGACTTGACCAAAACTTCAAATGACAATTGCAATTCTAAAACTAGCTATATTCTACTGCATTATGAGCCTTAAACAAGTATAAAAACAACACCTAAAAGCACTTAATCAAAATCAAACCAAATAAGCTGGATTAAAAAGCAAAATTGCCACAGATTCAAACCATGGTTACAATAAACCTTAAACTAGATTTTTAGACTTTAACTACTAAATTAAACTAACTTATAGAACAAGTTTAAGCTGTTTGAAATTGGTTTAAGTGACAAAAGTGGCTAAGGCAGTACTAACATGTGTTAGTACTGCTTAAGCCAAACACCCCTTTAACAATCCATGGATTTTGCGCATTTTTAGACTACAAAGATTTGAAATAAGCTCAAACTTGCAATAACAGATATATGACTAAGCTAATAAAGGATTAATAAGCAATTACTAACAGATAATAAGCACCAATAAGCTGATCTATAAGCTAAACATTAATAAGCTACATTGACTATTTTTTTGACAGTTTTCATGAAACCTCAAATCAAACTATATTAAAACAATTAACTAGATGCAATAAGCTAACACTATTCTAAATAATCATATAAGCAAAAGCATAATCACATAATTAAAGCAGTTTAAGCACTATAAATAAGCTAAACCAAAACATTAAGCTACAAATGAAAATGAGAATACATTTGTCCCAGCAAACAAGACTTAAATGCTCCAAAATGACCATATCTACAGCAGCTTAATAATAAGCTCTGAATAAGCTCATAAGACATCCAAATCTGGCTTATCTTCCAATGTCTTATTCAATCATATTTTTGAATTGTCTAAATGAAATTCTATTCACTTAAACTTTTAGCAAAGCATAAGTGAATAAGCAATAGCATTAAGTAAAGGAAGCTTATTAAAGCTATAAATTCATCCAGTAAACTAAACTCACCAAAATGCTTAAGAGTAAAGACAGAATTAAAACTCATTTAAAAAGAAAAACAAAATTTTATTAATTAAAAGTTCATTACAAGATAAAGAAAAGCATAAATTACATAAAAGACATAAGCTAAAATAAGCTATTCTACTAAGCTACTCCTACTCCTAATCCTATACTAGATGATCCCTTCTCGTGTGATCTCTCCTCTATTTATAGTGATATGAGGAAGGATCTAGAACCTCAGGAGCGTCTCATAAGCTTCATCTTTAGCCCTTAGATCCAATCAAATCCATCTGAGCCCTCCACGAATCTCAACCAATAAAAATGCATAGGATCGCCAACGTGGATGCTTGTGTGTCATAGGGTGTCAGGCGTGTCAGCTTCTAGAAGTCCTTGAGACGTATGGGATTGGGTGAAATGTAATTACCCTGTGCGTTGGAGCTCTGTGTGTAAAAGTGATGGAGGGAAAAAAATGTGAAAACGATGTACAGTAAATCCCATTTGACCCATTTGATTGTCTTGACTTTGTGTGTTATAACATTTGGCCCATTGGACCAGGTTTGAGTATGGTGGGCCAGGAAAGGGGTAGATAAGTCATTGACTGCTTTAAAATATTAAAGGCTTAAGGTTTAGGTTTATAAGCTAATGGGCTGACGCGGCCCATAAAAATGGGCTCGGGTTGGTCCGTAGAAGATGGGCACGGCTTCGGACTTCCCCTCCCCGCGCCTCTTTTCAATGGCTTATAGAATTGTTTAACTTCATTGTCACTAGCAACGAGAACTTTGACTTTGTTTACAATTATGTGTTTTGGTCTAAGACCCAAAATGGATTTTTGAAAAGACACAGTTTTCTTAGATCCAAGCGTTGCTGGTGGCAGTCCCATATTTATTTTGGGGGCCGCCTGGTCATTAAGGGGGCCACCCATAATTATGGGACCTCCATCAGAACATGCCTTTTTCTAAGCTTTCACAAATTTTATTTCCTTAGTTCCACTAGATGATGCTTCAAATGAATTAAACCCTAAACCTAATTTATCACCAGAGGGTTTTTGATTACTTAACATTTCATTTAAGCAATGTGTACTCTTTTCAAATTTGTTTAATCTAGTAGATTCATCTTTGAGTTTTTCATTCTCAATTTTAAGTACATGACACTTTGCACAATCGAGATCAACTCCCTTGTTTTTCTCGAGTGTGGACAATTTATCTTTTAATTCTCTAAGCTCATTTTCTAAACTATTTCTAGTAGCTTTTAACTTTTTGTTTTTAGTGATTATCTTTAGACTCATTTTGCATAACTTATCATATTCGTTGTCTAAAGCTATATCATCAATTGATGAGTTTTCATCACTAAAGTAAGATGATTCGAAACATACCTCACTTGATGCGTGAGCTACAAGACACGTTTCATCTTTGACCTTTTCATCATCTTCTTCACCGCTATCGCTCCAAGAGCCTCCGACAAAAGCTCTTTGGTTCTTATCTTTCGGTGGTTTTGGACATTCTCCAATAAGATGATTCGGGTCGCCACATCTAAAGTATTTTCTATCACCTTTCCCATTCTTGTCATCATGACTTCTTTGGAACGTCTTTTTGTCGTTCCGAGGTTGTCTCACGAATCTACCTCTTCTTTTAAAGAACTTCTTGAAGTCTCTTACCGCCATGGCGTACTCTTCGTCTTCACTACCAGAAGTCGAACATTCTTCATCACTAGATTCTTTCTTAGCCTTTAAAGCAATAGATTTTCTTTCAACTTTTGCTTTGACTATTTCGGAATCTTTCTTAAGTCTTTCGACTCTTCAATCGCCGTGACCTTTGCTCTCCATTTAGGATGTAGAGCTCTAAGAAACTTCCTTACGTAGTTCTTACTAGAATAACCTTCATCAAGAGCTTTAAGACTAGTAATAATAGTATTAAATCTAGCAAAAGCACTATCTATAGATTCGTCTTCGGAAATGACGAATTGTTCATATTGTTGAACCAAAAGGTCGATCTTATTATCTTTGACTTGGCTATTACCTTGATGGGTGATTAACAAAGTTTTCCAAATTTCTTTTGCCGTATTACACATGAAAATTCTTTCATATTCTTTTCTAGGCAAAGCATTGTAAATAACCATTTTGGCTTCATTATTTTTCGCAAGCTTTCTTTTAAGATCATCGGTTTGTTTTTCAAAAGGGATAACCTCATCTAATTTGGTTTCCGGATTTTGTACAATAGGTTGAAAATCACCATTGGTAATAACATGCCAAAGATCTAGATCTTTTGATTTAACATATGTCTCGAATCTATTTTTCCAATAAATAAAACTATCGCTTTCAAAGAGTGGTGGTCTTTGCATAGATTGCCCTTCTAGATATTTGTCGGAATCCATAGATCGATCCAAGCTTTAAAATACAATATATTTTAAAAATCTTGAGTGACCTTGCTCCTGATACCAATTGTGGAAACTAGAAGGGGGGTTGAATAGTTTACACGTTTGTTTTACGTTTCAAAAGTTTACTTTCAAAAATCTATAGATCCGAGTTATATGTTCAATCAAATCACAATATGAACAAGCAATAACTATCTAAACTAAAACACGATAACAACAATAATAATGTAAAGAGATAAGGAAAGAAACAACCAAACCAAGACACCAAGATTTTATAGTGGTTCGGCTACGAAGCACCTCTTCGCCCTACTCCACTCCCCGAGTATCCGACTCGAGATTTCACTATGTCAACAAGCTCCCTTTAGGCGGAGAAAACCGTTTACACGTCGCTTACGTTATTTTCCGACACTAAGCTAAATGTCGAGTCCTAATCTTAGCTAGAACCAATCTACCACTTCACAAGATATACACACTCACAAGATCTACTCTATCGGATCTATACGATATCCGAATCACACAAATACACAAGATAAATACAATAGAGTTTTGGTACTTAGAAGAAAAGAGGATAGATCACTAATTAACACTTCGTTTCTTGACGAATAC
The DNA here is from genome assembly GCA_026074375.1 of Tanacetum coccineum. NCBI lineage: Eukaryota > Viridiplantae > Streptophyta > Magnoliopsida > Asterales > Asteraceae > Tanacetum > Tanacetum coccineum. The sequence continues at coordinate 16,146 of BQNB010057565.1, read as the reverse complement.
GAGTGTTCTTCTCTTGCACTTGAATGAGAGGGAAGAGATGAGAAGAAGAGATTAGATCACTTGAAACAAGATCTAAGTATGTTAGTGATCAAGAGTTTTAGTGAGAGAAAGAAGGTTTAGAGAGAGAAAGAAAAGACTGAAAAATTTCGTGCAAAGAGGAATTATTTTTAAAAGAGGGGAAAATAATATGGATAGAATTTTTGGCAAGAGGAAGTCTGTATTTGAAATGGGGTGGCCCAGTATTTATAGGGGAAAAAAATGACCGTTGCTGGTGGCGGTCCTGGCGGTCCCTTATATATAAGGGGGTCGCCGACCCTATAAGGGGGCCGCCGCTAGACTCCGCTCTATTTTTTGTGCTTTTGTGGTGAAGGTTGTATCTGTCGGAACCTTCATTTTTAGGGGAAAAATTTGAAATTCAAATTTTATGTTTTTAATAAAACATTTCTTTTAATGGAATAATAGTTTGTTTTTTATATTTTTATAAAAAACATTTTTGTGGATAGAATAAGATTAAGAAAATGTATTTTCTTGATCACTAATCATGTTTAATGATTTGTTTATCCATACCTTAAGTGATTAATCCTAAAAATAGAATTTTATAATTAGTAATTTATAAACGTTTAATTTTATCGTAAACGTTTTCACATTTTGTTATTATCAAAACATTAAGAGGTCGAAAAATATAAATAACGTTTTTGGATATTATTTGTATTAACAAGGGTCTTGGATTCACAGAACATAAAGCTTCGACTAGCGAAGTTAAAACGGGGAAAATAGGTCAAGATAGTACTAAAAAGGCTTATGTGGACCCGACTCACCTAGAACCCTCTGAAAAGGAACCGGCTACTGTTAGCGAAGGGTACCAGGCCACTATATCAGCTAGTGAAACTTTAAAACCAATTTTGTAAAATAGAAGCGATTTTGTCCAAATAACTTAGAAAAGCTTACCTAGTACTACTGTAGGAAACATCAACCAACCACCAGCTTTAAAACATGGTCAAGGGCTTGCAAAAAGTAAAATCCAAACACAACCTAAGATGCCTTTTAGGAGACCAAACACCGTCTATCCTAAAAGTGACTATCATCAAGTAAATTGGAACTATTCACCATAACAGGGATACCAATTTCAACCACCTAACTTTGGTTCTTGGGGACCATACGCATCATTTCCTAACATGAACCAACCAAATGGCATCTATAACGCTAACGGACCCATGAGATATTGAGGATCAAACGCTTGAATTGTTTCATGCTTTTAGGTATGTCTAAAGTTTAAATTGGAACCGGATGAATGGATCAAGGATAGTAGGTGCATAAGGCATATGACGGGTAACAAAGACTTATTTAATACCTACGAAGCCATTGATGAAGGTAACGTAGTGTTTGGTAGTAACGCAAAAAGCAAGATTATTGGCAAAGGTGCGATCACTCACAACTCCCTATCTATTAATGATGTTAGTCGTGTAGATAATTTAAATTTTAACTTGCTTAGTATAATCCATATATGTGATAAAAAGTGCAAAGTAGTCTTTAGCGAAACCAAAAGTGAAATACTTAAAGACGGAATTGCCATTGGAAGAGGGATTAGGAAAAATGGTCTTTATGTAATGAAAATTGATAACTCACCTAAAGATAATATTTGTCTAACTCTGGTAGATGATACTTCGACCCTATGGCATCGAATATTGGTGTCAGGCCAATATGCGACTTATACAATCGTTATCATCTAATAGCTTGGTAGATATTTACCAACACTAAAATTTGAAAATCATTTTGTGACGCTTGCAACATAGGAAAACAAGTTCACGTAAGCCATAAGACTAAAAACATGGTTTCAACTACTAAGTGTCTAGAACTTCTACATATGGACTTGTTTGGTCCATCGGCTGTCCAAAGTTATGGAGGAAACTTCTATACTCCGGTCATTGTCGATGATTATTCAAGATATACATGGACTAGATTTTTGAAAAACAAAAATGAAGCATTTGATCATTTTGAAATTTTAAGCAAGATAATTAAAGTACAAAAATTGTCCCATTGTGTCGATCCGTACGGATCACGGTCGGGAATTTGATAACAAAGTATAATTTGGAGCCTTTTTCGACGCTAATGGTATTACTCATAACTTCTCGGGCTCACGTACTCCTCAATTAATGGGGTAATTGAACGTAAACTATTAGAAACTCTTACAAGAAATGGTCATTAATTTGATTAATCAACAATCTATCCCTCAAAAGTTTTGGTGTAATTCCGTCGACACCTCCACCTATATTTTAAATAGAATTTTAATTAGAGCTTTTCTTGGAAAAACTCCTTACGAGCTTTTCAAAGGTAAAAAGCCATCCTTAGAATACTTTGAAGTTTTTGGTAGCAAATGCTTTATTTTTAACACCAAAGATTACCTCACAAAATTTGACCCTAAATCTACGAAGGTGTATTCCTAGGGTTTCCCTAATATAAGGCTATATTTATCCTAAACAAAGAAACCATGAAAATCAAAAAATCATTTTAAAATGTTAAGAATTCGACGAAAGTCTCCTAAATCATTCACCTTTAGTAGATGATGATGTAATCATAAGTCAAATCATGATTACAAATAAATGTAATACAAGATAAGGAATTGGACCTTAAACGAAGGGAAATTCGTTAACATCAAGAAGTAAAAGATCATCCCTTAGAAACAGTCATAGGAAAATTAAACGAAAGAACCTTAAGGTCTCAAGTCCAAAATCAAAGTAATTTCTTTTGTTTTGTGTCATACGTAGAACCCAAAAATATTAAAGAAGCTATCAAAGACGAAAGTTAGATAATGTCTATGCAAGAAGAATTAAACCAATTCGTAACTAATGATGTATAGAAACTTGTCCCCCCTCCTAAAAACCAAACCATCATTGGTACAAAATGGGTTTACAAAAACAAACTAGATGCAAATGGTGTTGTGTCTGGAAACAAAGCTAGACTTGTCGCACAAGAATACAACCAACAAGAAGGAATAGACTTCGACAAGACATATGCTCCCATAGCAAGGTTAAAATCTATAAGAATCCTTTTTGCCTATGCTTGTGCAAATGATTTCAAACTTTTTCAAATGGACGGCATATAAGTCTATCCTTCCTATACGTTTTACAAATGACGAAGTTACGTGTCTCAACCTCTGGTTTTGTCGATTGCGAAAACCCACTCATGTGAGTAAAACTTAAAAAGGTCTTTAATGGTCTTAAACAAGTACCCAAAGCTTGGTATGATAGACTTAAAGCTTTCCTCCTAGACCATAAGTACACCATAGGATTGGTAGGTAACACTCTATTTACCAAGAAAAGAGACTCATATATCATTATTGTCTAAATATACATGGACGACATTATATTCGGATCAATTTGTCAAGAGCTTTGCGATAATTTTTCTAAAATCATGCACGACGAGTTCGAGATGATTATGATGGGTGAATTGAATTTCTTCCTTGGTTTACAAATCAAACAACTAGAAGATGGATTTTTCAACTAATCTAAATACATTAAAGAACGCTCTTAAGAAATTAGTCTGGAGACTCAAAAACCTATCAAAAAATCCAATCTCATCCAAAAACCAAAACTCACTCCGAGAGGAAGAGACGGGGAGTATAGTTGACAACACCATTAATTTCATCGGATGATCAGTAGTTTACTCTAATCTCACGGGCGAGTCGGTCAGACTTACATGTTTAGCTGTTTGTCTATGTCCCATTTTCAAGAAGACCCAAACCCTCTCCATTGCATCTGTCAAAAGGTTATTAGATACATTAAGGGAACAACACATTTAGGATTATGGTATCCCAAAGGAACAGGAGTAGAAACAATAGTTTACGCTGACTCTAAACATGCCGGAGACTATGTCAATCGCAAAAGTACTAGCGGTGTGTGCACCTTTATGGGTTGCTGCCTCACATACCTTGGTTCTCCAAGAAAACGGAATTGCTTAGCCATTTCCACCTAGAAGCCGAATTGTATCCGCAGACAATGGTATGCAAACTAGCGGTTATGATGAAACAGGCTCTTTTAGACTAGACATCCAACTAAACGGACATTACCGTCTTTGTGACAATAAAGGTGTCATGACTATGTAAATACCAAGTTTTTACACTCTTATCAACAAACATGTAGAAATCTAACACCAACTTCCTTCCGCGATATGTTAAAAAAGGGAACCATCTTTGTAGAGAAGGCTTCTTCAAGATACATTGCCGCTATATTTATCAAAACCACTTCCTAACTGTGAACCTTTCAACTTACTTAGACTAGAACTTGGACTCATGGAAACCAAAACGCTTATAAAACCCGAAATCCACCTCATCCCCCACCAAGGTAGGATCTCTTACTTTTCTTCTTAAATTCTGAGGTCTAGGATTCTATTTTCGACTTAAAAAATAAAAACTTTCACGGAAATTTGATCTTATACTATATGTATTTTTACTATATACTATTAGTATACTTTGCATCATCAAAAGGATTTATTTGTCTCATTCAAATTCTAAAAGAGAAATTTTCTTCAAAATACTTTTCACGACTAGGACAAGCATAAAATTCTTTTCATCCATTGATTAATACAAAGCAAAAATGTTTTACTCGTGCATCACTTCATATGTCTCTTGAATGCTAAAGAGAATACATAATCAATATGTATTTTCTGGGTACCATTCACCGAAGCAACATTAAATTACGGAGACTTCGGGGTTATCTCATATTATATCTTCCTTTTGAGTCGAATAATCGCACCTCCACATTGTTTTGCATATAGACACACACTAGAACCTCTTAAAATTAATTTAAGATCGTCTATTTGTTGGATATATAAGACCTCTAAAACTCTTTGCATTACCTTCACTTTCCATCATTCTTTTTCCTTTTTTTGCTTTTAACAAATACCGGTTCCCTTTTATAATGAAGGGTGAAACCCTTTTGAAAGGGTTCCGGCTGAACCGGGTTATCAATAAGCTTTTCCATATGAAATTTAAACCTCTAAACCTCATCTTTCCCTCCATTATCAGCCTATTTCCAGCCTATAAAGTTTAGAGTTTGACATTTTGGGCATTAACTCCAAATGTAATCATTAGATTTTGCCCAAATTAGATGATTATGCATTAAATGACATGCATATGTCCATCTATAAATAGCCATCCTTTTCATTACATCTTCATCTCTTATTTACAGCAATACCTTTATCATTACCATGCCAAAATCATGTAGTGACAAGAAAGAAAACAAGTCTTAAGACGAATGGCTTAGACTAGTGTTCAAGCATGTTGCCTTGCCAATCCACCATCCAACTCTCCACCATTTTAACACTTTTCTCCTCCCAGTGACTATCAAACGGTACCACCCTCTACTCCTTATGACTCTCCACCACCAACTCCTATTGCACAATTAATGTTCTCCTCTAGTAAACTCTTAGCCACTCCCAAGACCACACCACCACCTTTAACCTCTCTACCTCTGGCACCTACCCAACCTTCCAAATAATCATCTCCATTAGCCATCAACATAGAGCTCGTTGGCTAATTTTCTCTACACCTCCCACTTCTCCTCACCCTTTCTTTGACTTTCTGAAGAACGTGAGATTCCACCAAGGACCATCAATCCTCCTCCTCTAACCATGTTTCGCGTGACTCCATCTAACGTTTGGAACTAACCACCATCGGTTCATGTTCTTGGGATTTAAAAGCCTTCTTGGAAAGTTACTGCTGTAAGGTTTGTGTACTGTGCTAAGTAAAACTTAGTGTATGTTTAGTAATCTTAAGAAAAATATGATAAGTAGTTGTACTGACTAGTGTAAATTAGTATTCTAGTATATATTAGTACTGCTAGTTACTATTGCTAGTATATGTTAGTACTGCTAGAGTAAAGTTAGTTCCGCTGGTAAAGATTGAAGAAAATATTCTAAGTAGTTACTACTGCTTGTACACAGTTAATGTTGCTAGTGTATAAGTTACTACTTCTTGTTAAGAGTTAATGTTGCTGGTATAAAGTTTCAATAGCTGAAAAATTACAACTGCTGAAAGTTACAACTGCTGAAATATTACAACTGCTAAAAGATAAAGATTGCTTGAAGATCAAGATTACTTATGAGATAAGGATTGTTATTTATAAAATAGATCTTTGAGAATAATCTAAGTTTTAGTAATATATTATAAATCGGCTAGGACTCCTTAGTGTATAAAAGGAGGTCCTAGGGCATAGAGTTTTATGTATCTTAGTCGTATAATTCATAACTTCAAGATTTTGTAACCCTGATACTAGGAGAGTATTTGTATTATTTGTAATAATAATATTAGAGCTTTTATTGTTGAAATTATATTATTTTGTGTTATTAAAGAATTCTTCTTATATTAAAGATTAAATTTCGCATAATCTTTAGTATTATCAAACAAAGTTTCTTAAAATAAGTTATGTTAGATTTATCTAGCATAACTAAATCTTAAACAAGCTTAAGGAATTCGATCATTAGAAGTTAACTTGGATCAACAAGTGGTATCAGAGCTTGTTGCTTTGAGAAACTTTGCTAAGAAGAAACTGCTTTTACATTGAAGGTCTGTTTGTTACAAAGAGATGGATCAAGACTCGGCACATATGGTGGCTGCATCAAAAGTGCCTATATTCAAACCAGGTGAGTATGAGCTTTGGAGGATGAGGATGGAATAGTACATCTAGATGATTGATTATTCTTTATGGGAAGTCATAGAGAATGGTAATGCACCTCCAATAACAAAAGTTGTTGAAGGTGTTAAGACTACAATTGCTCCTACAACTGCTAAACAAAAGGCACAAATGACGTTAGAGTTGAAGGCAAGAAGCACTTTATTGATGGGCATCCCTAATGAACATCAATTGAAGTTTAACTCCATCAAAGATGCCAAGTCATTACTGCAGGCTATTGAGAAGAGGTTTGGAGGGAATGCTGTTACTAAAAAGACTTAGAGGAATCTTCTAAAGCAGCAGTATGAAAATTTTACTGCATCTAGGTCAGAGGTGTTAGATCAAACCTTTGATAGGCTTCAAAAGCTTATCAGTCAGTTGGAGATTCATGGTGAAACTATCTCACAAGAAGATGTGAATCAGAAGTTCTTAAGAAGTCTGTCACCAGAATAGAACACTAGTATGTGCTTAATTAGACATACCTTTTACCTAATAAAATGTGCTTAAAAGACCTAAAAATAAACAAAAATTGCATTGTATATGTGTGTTTTGTATTTATGATGTGCAAGGAACGAATATTTGACAAAAAGACAAAAATTAAGCTAAAACGAACAAAACCAAGCACGAGATTGGAAAGAGCGTGAAAAGTCAAAGCCAAATTCATCTTAAATGGGCCAACCCGCACCCATTTAATGGGTCGGGCCAGCCCATTAAGCCCTAATCATTAAGCATTATAAGCTAAAAAGCCCAAATCCTTTCATTAAACAAATCAGCCCAAAAATCAGCCCAAAGCACTTAACAGCCCATCACCCTTTAAACCATATAACCATTAAATGACTAACACCATCAGTCCCTGGATAGTTACATCATTAGTCTCTGGTTGTTTCACAGTTGGTCCTTATGAATAACATCGTTAGTCCTACACCCAACTCTCCCCTAACACCCGTTACTACCCAAATCAAGCAAATATAAACAAATCCCCTCAACCCGCCAAAGCTCATAGTTACTAATCACTCTCCCCTTCCCTCTTTTACCTTGCAACCCGACAAAACCCTAGTAAAACCCCACTTAACCCATCTCTCAAAAGCTGACAAACCACTTTGGCCATCCTATGATGACTGATTGGTCAAGATAAATCAAGGGCTGTGATGAAGAGCAAAGAAGCACAAATGAGGATTCAAGGGCTGAGATTGATGGCTTGGAGAGCACTCCTATTCTCCTCATAGAAGAAACACACCTCAAAGCCTAAATGCTTCTCAAGACCACTATAAATAGAGGACTAGTTTCACACATTAGGGCATCTAGTTTGTATCCATCTTTTTATTATAATTTTCAGCTTATATTAGTTTATGTTAGCTTATTGTATTTCCTTTAAAAGCATTGTACTCAGTTTTAAGTTTTAATAAAATTCTAAGTTTTATGTTAAAATTTTGTTTTTATGTTAATGAAATTTATGCTTTGAAAATGTTTGATAAGCTCATATAAGCTCTTATATCTCATAAGCTATCTCTTAAAACACTTTAGCTTCTTCATAGCCAAACTGTTTAAGGTTTTCGCTTATTTCACTCAAAAATCACTAAAAAGCTTTTATAGATGATAAGCTGGATTTGGATGGGCTTATGGGTTTTACCAGCTTGTTTCTAACAAGCTGGAGATTGTAGATAAGCTCTAAGAGCATGTTTATGCCCTTGTTTTGAGCAAAGGGCTTTGTAAGTTAACTTTTCCATTTTATAGCTTAAAACTGCAACTGCTTATTCTAGTGCTTATTTTCTGCTTTTTACTGCTTATTATTGCTTACTTGTGTTGTTTATTGCTATTTGGTGCTTATTTTTAGTTTAGATATCATTAGTTTAAGTTTTATATAAAATCTGTTAAGTTTTAGCTTAAAACTGCTTATGTTAGTAGCTTATTGATAAGTGCTTATCAGCTGTTGAAATTTGCTTATTAGACCTTATTATTGTTAGTTTATAATCTGTTTTTGAAAACCTAAGCTTAAAACAGTCTCTAATAGTTTAAAAATGCAAAAACAGTTTATAAAGGGGTGTTTGGGACAAGCAACACTAACCCATGTTAGTGCTGCTTGAGTCTCTTTTGACCCAAAGTCTCACTTTGTTGATCTCTTTTAAGGTGATTGGATCTGTTTTCAAAAGGTTTTAAAGTTTAAATCTTAGTTTTGAATTTTTGTCTATCAAATGTTTGAATCTGTGGGGATAAAACTTTCTTAGGATTGCTAGATTTGAATCTGAGTTTGATTGTATGTTCAAGTGTTGTTTTATGCTAGTTTAAAGTCTCAAAATGCAGTAGGAAAGGAGTAGTTAAGTGTTCATTGTCATTTGTGGTTTTGGTATAATACTGTCACAAGTTCAGTTGTTAAGTTCAGTTTCAAAAGTTTTAAAAGTCACTTTTCAATCTTAGATTTAGATAAGTAAAAGTTTGGTTTAGGTTCTGAATTTCATAGCACAACCTCTTTGTAGTCTAGGCTTGTTCTGTTTGAGCTTTTTGAGGTTATAGTATTTCATTTACATAGCTTAATTTAGGGCTGCATAAGCCAGTTTAATCTTTCATAAAAACTTAAAAAACTCAAAAATAGTAATCTGCTTAATCTGTCATTTTCAATAGTCATTTTCTAGCTTATTAGTGTTCCTAAATGCTTATTTTTGGCTGTTCCTTATAGCTTATAGTAGTAGCTTAATCTGTTTTGAGGTTTTAAGGATTAGCTTAATGTTTTAGTAGCTTAAATTCTAGCTCAAAAGTGCCTTAGTAGTCTGATTTTAGTAAGTTTTTATCCATAACAGCTTATTTGATTTCTGAGCTTTTAGCTTGTTTAGAAATGTTTAAAGTAGGATTAGATTAGCTTATTAAGTGTAGTTTATTATCCTAGTAGCTTATTTGGTCTAAGTTTAGCTTATAATAGCTTTTGTGCAAAAACAGTTTAAGACTTACAAGCTTAAAAGCTTCTAAGTAATTCTGTGACTTGTTCAAGCTTATTTCTGGCTTATTTTAAGTTTCTGAAAAAAAGTTCCTTTTTTAAAAGTGCTTATTTTAGTCTTATTTAGCTTTTTCATTTAAAAAATTTGCAAAATAAAAATGTTGGGAGTATAGGGAAGTCTCAGGTTTCAAACCCGAGACCTCCACCTTAACCCCCAACACTTTAACACTAGTACCCGCTACCATCTCGCCCTTGGGACTTATCTGTTTTAGTTTGTAACCTTTAATATTTTAATCCTTAGTTTCCAATTAAGCTTTCAGCCCTTTTGGGCTTATTTCCAGCTTATTCAAATAAGCTGGTGAACCCATTTTATTTTTCTTAAGTTTAGAATAGATAAAAGTACTTTCCTTAATTTTTTCAGATTTTTATAAATTAGTTTAATATTTTTTATAATATTTTTAGATTAAATTAGTTTTTAATTCATAAAAAATAAAATAAAAGTCAAAAAAATATAATTCTTTTTTCTAAAATTATTTTTAATCATTTAGGACTTTTAGATTTGAAATTTGCATTTTTAGGGTCAAAATTTGATAATTTAGGTTTTTAGTCGCGTTTTTAGATTCCCGTTAACGTTTTCGTGCTTAATTCGTAATTGCTTTATTTTTTGCTTGCCTTTGCTTGTTTTTGCATTATATTTGTAGAAATAGAAACCAAATCAAACCTTGATTATTCAATCACTCGATTACGAACTTAAACGTGATTCTCAAATTCACACTTCGTTGGGACTACGACCCGGAAGGTTTTGAATTTTACTTTGGTTAAAAGTAATTTTCTTAAATCCTTTTGGAATACTTATTATATACTATAATTGATATATCACAATTTGTGTGAAGCAAATTTTTGACGCCGCTGCCGGGGATGCTGTGAAACGATTATTGTGTTTACGTTTGAAGACCCTTCCTCGTCAAGTTATCGCTTTCATTTGTGAATATTTTCTTATATTATAAAAAATATTTCACACTTCGTTGGGGATACGAACCACGCGATGAAAAGGTTTTGATATTTGTTCGTCTGTTGTCGCGTTAGAAAAGTTTAATTTTTTCTATAAAATACTTTTGAATTACTTCTTATACTATTCCTGGTCTAGTCGGGTATTTTAGTTGAAATTATTTTATATAGTTATATAGATATATTAGTATATTAGTTAGTATATTATTTTGTAGTTAATTAAGTATACTAATCTCATTAACCGTATATTAGCATTATATTTATAGATATATAGTATATATTATATATGTATAGATGTAGTGTATAGTATATATTTTTATGTATGTAAATATATATATTAATAATACTATACATTAATTTTTTTATTGTTGTGTTATTATGTATAAATATATTTTATTTACTATATATAAATAGAGTTTATATATTAGATGTAATGTATTTATATGAATTATTCAATTTATCGTTATATAATTTTTAATAATAACGTAATAGTACTTACTTCTAGTATATATATATATTATTATTATATATTAATATATATATAATTTTATATACATAAATATATATATATTATTCATTCATATATATATTTATACACTTACATACATATCATATATATTTATATATGCTTGATTATATATATGTATGGCAGGTAAGGGTCTCTTTTCAGTAATTACCATAATTAAATTGCGAGATAGACTATGTGAGGAACATTACCTAGATTCTGGGGGGACCTCACTCATTTTCTTTTCCAATCTTAAACATTTCTTTTTAAAACAAATACAGGGTATAATTGTCATATCAGATTTGTTTCTTATCTATTTTATCTCATCAGTTTTTTAAAATTCCCTTCGTTTTAGGTAGTCCAGAAAACTAAGACGAAAACGTACTTTTACTTTTAGCCGCAGTTTAAAAAAATATATATTAATGGGGCACATATATATGTAGGGTAGGGTTCTTTTCAGAACCAAATAAATTGCGAGAACTGCGAGAACCGATCTGGACCACTCATTTTCTTTTCCATCTTAAACCATTTCTTTTAAAACAAAAGGGTATAATAGTCAATACATCTTTATCTTATTATTTACTAGTTTTTTTTAAATCCCTTCGTTTTAGGAGTCCAAAACTAAGACGAAAACCGTCTTTTACTTTTAAAAAATATATATTCATGAGTTCTTATTATGTTTTCTTTGACTAATATTAGATGTACGTTTCTTTTTTTTCCGTTATGTGTTATAAACAACCATGAATGCACATGTGTCTCCATCCATAAGAATGATACTTATGTATATAGGTGTCTGAACTTTTTTCTTTTTCTTTGGCAATATAACAAATTTTTATTTATATAAATCCAGTATAACCGGTTTTGCTAAATTTAACAGCTCAAAAGAATTCAAACTTCATCATTATATAATATCTAATTTGATTACAACACATACAAGGATGTAGATAAGGTACGATTATGTGTGTATAGGTTTGCATGTATGTTTGTTTGCACACATCTATATTTTGAACATGTTAGAATTTAAGTTCTGCTTTGAGAAGTGCACACGTATAACCATCAATGCCGACATCCATTTTGAGGTGTGGACATGTAATCATCCGCGACTGCATCCATGTTGAGTTGTGCACATGTAATCATCCGCGATGCATCCATGTTGAGTCGTGCACATGTAATCATCCGCGATGCATCCATGTTGAGCCGTGCACATGTAACCATCCACGACTGCATCCATGTTGAGTCGTGCACATGTAATCATCCGCGACTCATCCATGTTGAGTCATGCACATGTATAACCATCAACGTCGGCATCCATTTTGAGGTGTGCACATGTAATCATCCGCGACTGCATCCATATTGACTAATCTGGTTCAATAAAATCAGTTTTCATAAAACATCAAACAATGATTCATTAAGACAAAATATAATTTTATCACAATTTCTTTCATAATCTTCAAACTATGTTGTAGGCGTGCGTATGTGCATTCGACATTTTCCGAAGGTCTGTATAGGTTGTTCTCGCTAAATGTGAATGATCGACAATGCGAACAAGACAACCGGAACCATGCTGCAAGCAAACATAAGCAATACCACAATAAACAAAACATAGTATCACAAGAAAATCAAAGTAATACTAAATGATATAAAACGATTTAAATACTCAATAAGCTATCACATGCACAAACTCGTTTGACTTTTACCAAAATTTGTTACAAAAACAATTAAGAGCCGACATAGAAGAAAGATGTATTTAATACATAAATTATTTCAATTGGTAGCCTTTGAATATATATATTTATATATCTCGATACCTTAAGAATTTTCTTGGTGTAGATTGGTTGATCAACGCAAGACAAAATTTTAATTCGTGCCAGATTCGTGTTGCTTTGAGACATGTTTTTATGAAGAAGTTTAAACCCGTCTTACCATGTCTCTTTTCTATATATTGTCATCATATTCGATCTCCATGTACTGTTACATATAAAAAGTGCGGCTAGGGTTTTTTTGAGTGAGAGAAAGAAGAGATAAAAACTGAAAATGAATATCACGTATGTTAAGGATGGGCGGTTATGAAAAATAAAATTCCTACAAGACCCTTTTTCTATTATAAAATGGTACCTCAAATTTCTTTTTGTTACATTTATGCCATCAAGCATTTATAGCCATTGATCAATAAATCTAATGGTTTAAAATGGTTCTCGCAGTTCTGTACATTCGTTTGGTTCTGAAAAGAACCTCACACTATATATATAGTGACATTTTCTTTGCAGAACCACTTTTTTGTACAGAACCTACAAAACCAGTATTTTTACTCCTAATAATGCATGATGTACAATATATCAATGCATGATGTCATTTATGTAAATATCTACAACTTATTTTAGAAAAAAAAAAAAATTAAGGGCAAATATGGTATTTTGTATTTATTCCTAAAAAAGTGCAAACCAACCCAAAATATAAATGCCATCATTTATTTTTTTAGATCTCATTCGGGGCACACAAAAAAACTAACGAACCTTTTTTCTCCTAACCCTAGCCTCCATCAACAATCATCTCTATATTGCATTGTTGCCGCTCTACCATTATAGATCCACGAAAATCATTGTAGATACAAGAAAACCATTCTCATGTTATGATTCGTTTATGATTGTAGATCCAAGAAAACCCTTCGAAAGTTATTGTAGATCCAAGAACCCACAAGAACCTGTTTCGATTCCACAAGAACCAAACTCACCAGAC
>BQNB010057564.1:0-38159 GCA_026074375.1 Tanacetum coccineum | reverse complement strand
GAGTTGGAAGAGTTACGCAACCAACTCAATGACCTAATGGATGCGGGCTATATTCGACCCTCGAAAGCCCCATATGGTGTGCTGGTGCTATTTCAAAGGAAGAAGGACTGGTACTTACGGATGTGTATAGACTACCGGGCACTTAACAAGGTGACAATCAAGAACAAATACCCTATTCCTCTCATTGCAGATTTGTTTGATCAACTTGGAAAGGCGAGATACTTTACCAAGTTAGATTTGAGATCAGGGTACTACCAAGTACGGATAGCGGAGGGAGACGAGGCCAAGATGACGTGTGTCACTCGGTATGGCTCTTACGAGTTCTTAGTCATGCCATTTGGCTTGACCAATGCTCCCATGACATTTTGCACCCTCATGAATAAGTTGTTCCACTCGTTCCTTGACAAATTTGTGGTGGTATACTAGGACGACATTGTTGTTTATAGTCATACCTTGGAGGAGCATGTCTTGCATTTTAAACAGGTGTTCCAGGTGTTACGAGACAATAAACTTTATGTGAAGTTGGAGAAGTGTTCTTTCGCCCAAGATGAAGTCGAGTTCTTTGGACACAAGATCAAGGACGGAGGATTGATGATGGACGGTGCAAAGATAAAGGCTATCCAAGATTGGGAACCACCAACCAAGTTTACGGAGTTGAGATATTTTCTTGGTTTGGTGAACTATTACCGAAGGTTTATCATAGGATACTCGGCCATAGCATCCTCTTTGACGGACCTATTAAAGAAGAACAAAGCTTGAATATGGGACGAAGAGTGCCAAGCAGCGTTCGAGAGTTTGAAGAAGGAGGTTATGGAGGAACCGGTGTTGAGACTATCAGATGTGACCATGCCTTTCGAGTTACACACGGATGCATCGGACTTTGCTATTGAAGGAGTTCTAATGCAAGACGGACACCCGATCGCATTCGAGAGTCGGAAGTTAAATGAGATGGAAAGGAAGTACACGGTGCAAGAGAAAGAGATGATGGTGGTCGTCCATTGCTTGAGGATTTGGAGACATTATTTGTTGGGTTCGAGATTCGTGATCAAGACGAATAACATTGCCACGAGTTATTTTCAAACCCAAAAGAAGTTAAGTCCCAAGCAAGTGTAACATTTCTCAATTTCAGGTCATTTTACGACTCCTAATATTCGTCACTATTTATTTTGGTCCGATACGTGTTTACTTTTAAGTTGACTTTTAAGCTAAATCGCGTAGACTAGAAATAATCATTTAATGTAAACGGACATCAAATAAATTAAGGTTTATATCAACAAAGTAATAAATAATTATTAAGAAAATAATTATTAACTTTGCGTATTTTATTTTTGTTGGCCACGTAAAAGGTTTACGTTTCGCAATAAAATATATTTGGACACACCCCGGAAATACCTAGACTTACCTAGACTCAAACCAATACCCACATTTAAATCCTTAAACACAAATTTGATAAATTCTTGTGTTACAAACCCATTTAGGGCCGAATCTGAGTTAAAAACCACAAACCATTCGTCCTTGGTGATTTGCTAGCTAACAAAATCTCTTATCCTCAAAAGTGCTAGTACATCCTTGGTTTAATTAATACTTGTCCTAAATGTTTCCTACTAGCCAATTACCCAATGGTTAATAACCATTTTTCTTCCTTATTTCCTTTGTGCCGTGGCTAAGCATGATCAAACACACAAAATCCTTAAGATTTCAAGTATCTAGCAAATCTTGTACAATATTTGAGTAATTAAAACTTGTACTTAAGTGGTTTATCAAGAAACCATGAGAGATTAACTAGGAACCCTTTTAACCGCCCCCCATATGGTTCGTTTCTAGCTAAGTAAGGACCAAGAGGGACTAACTAGCTAAAGTGCCTATAAATACATACTTACAAGTTCACTTAATACATTTTCTAAAACTTCCAAACTCTTTCTCAAAGCTAAACTCTCTACATTACTCTTTATTTCATTCGGCTCATAATAACCGAACCATATACGAACCCACATTTGCTTCTAAGGATTCAAGATACATTTAAGATCGAGTATAAGGATATCAATATTAATCACGAGCTAAGAAATTAGGTATACAAGTTTTGAAGCTTGAGTATTATACACGTTTGGGTGTATACATCTCTTGTGTACTTCATAATCCACAACCAAGGACTAGGACATTTGTAAGTCTCGAAATATAACCATTCGTGTCATATTTTCATTCGTCATTTTCTTGCCTAGTTGATATGTCACGTAAATTTCAATTGGAAAACATACGTGAGCGTGAACATGCATGGTTCGACCCATGCATGGTTTACGCACCTATATTAAGCATATAATATGCCTTGTGTGGTGCTAACATGAATGAAACACGATTAAATATCAAGCTAAGGATTAAACGTTCATAGAAACCTACGAATGAGAACCAAGGTGTTCATGAGCTTATTTTTGTTAAAAACACAAATCCTATACGTAAACATTAGATGTAAATGAAACCATTTGGCTTGGGAACGCGTATGATAGCTTATTTAGCGGATTCATGTGAGTAATAACGATAAATAAATGTTAACTAGTGCTAAACGAGATTCTTAAAACCCTAGAATCAAAGCTAATGAACCAAGGGAGTGAGTTCGGGTCATATTGGGCCCAATAGCCCACTAAGAGGCCAAACTGGCCATGACCCATGAGCCTATGACTTATAAATAAGCTTTACGAGCTTATTAAAGGACTAGGGGTGCTTATTAGTTTCACATGAACCCTAAACTACCTTAGGAAAGCAAGCTGAACCCTTAATAGGCTCATTAGCCCACTAGCGAGTCCAGCGCAAGCCATAAGCTCACAATAAGCTTAAAACAGCTTATTGGTAAACTTATAAGGTTTTGTTGGGCTTAATGGACCTAATATAATACTAATGGACCCTAAATGAATGAGCCGAAAAGCTTAAAGGGTTATTCGGGTTCCTATTAGACCCAAGAAGCCCAATAGCGAGCTTATTAGCTTATTGGATAGCTGACCAAGCAAACAAACCCTAATGTGCTTAATAAGTCTAAGAAATAAGTTCAAATGCTAAGGAAACCTTTTAAATGTATTTTGGGTTTGAGTTATTGGGCTCACTAGCCCAATAAGCTCGAATAAGCTCCAATAAGCTCTTCTAAGCTTATTTTCAGCTTAAACAAACTTAAATAGGCTTAATGAGAACTTAAGTGCCTTTGAAATCTTAATAGGACCTTTGGATAACTTATTAAACCTTAACGGGCCCAATAAGGCCCAATAAGCTCAATAAGCCAAAATAAGCTCGTCCGAGTTTATTTATAGGCTGACCACAACTTATTTGACTTATTGAAACTTAACAAAACATAATGCCACTGGTTAGAACTTAATTGGAGTTGAAATGCAATTTTTACAAGTTAAGGGACTAAAAGTGCCAATTTGTAAACTATAGGGTCAAAACTATCAATGACTGATTTTAAAAGTATAGGGACTGTTTCTGTCATTCTTGGAACTTAAGGGACTGTTTCAAACATTAAAGGACCTAAAGTGCAACTTTGTAAAGTTAGAGGACTAAAAGTGTAATTTTGGAAACTTAAGGGTTTAAAATGTAAATATTGTATATTTCATAAACCTAGGGGCTGTTTTGTAATTATAAGAAACTTAAGGGTATTTTGTAAACGAAAGTGATTTTTATAAACACTTAACGAATCGGATGAGTTATAATATATTCGGATATTATTCGGTTTCGAACACGGCTTAATAAATATGAATAATTATTAACAACGCTTATACGTTTCCCAAGAGCCATCACATAAATACAAATACAATAGACATGTGCACCACCACACAAGTGATAACAGTATATATAAACTAGAAATTTATTATAGTTTATACATTGAGTCTTTAGCCTAAACTTGTGGACTAAGACTGGCCGTATTTACTTAGGTATTTGACGGTGTGATTCATACTTGGATATATATATTATCATTTTCAGAGGACTATTCACTAAGGTGAGTTCATAGCCCCATGTTTTACAATTATTTAAATGATTTACATCCTTGGGGTGAGAACATGCTTTGTTTTACAAATTGGACGCAAGTGTACATTTTATACTATGATTACGTGTTTGCCTAAGTAGCGATAACCCACTGAGCCCTTTATCATGAACTGTCAATCACTAGGTTGTGAGCGCGAATGTTATAAATAGATCTATTTGGGATTGACATCCCCGTTTGGGTGAGTAGCGCTCACTGTGCCGGGTTGCCGGACAACAAACGTATACCATGTCGGATTGGGATGTTGAGGGTTAGAACATCATTCACGGGCATTTATTGGCAATTTATTGCATTCATACATGTCGAGCTTCAGTGTCATGAGCTTAGGAAAACGTAATTACTTTTTATGATGTTTGCATTTGTTGCTTAATCATACACTTGGAAATCTTGCGGTCCTACTATTGATTTACATAAACCTATGAATTCACCAACTTTATGTTGACGTTTTAAGCATGTTTTCTCAGGTCAATAAGGCACGAGGTGCAGTGATACATTGGAAGTCAATAATTGAAGAGTCATATTAAAGATTTGGGGTCTTATTACATCTTGGGGACAATTGTTATAAACCGAAATCTTTATTTATACTGTTGAACAATTTGAAGCCATGAGCTTATGTAACAAACAAGTATTTTGTTAATCCAATGTATCTTTTTCAAACGACACGTTTAGTGGTCGTTCTCATATCTTGTGCTATTGATCTATGAAGTAACGCCCTCGGATATACATTATATTCCGCTGCTACCCAGATTTGGGGGTGTTACAGATTGGTATCAGAGCCAAGGTTATAGAGAACCAGGTCAAAAGTTTTTGTCTGGACTATAACCATTTTCAAACACTGTTTTCACAAATGGGATTTGCGAGGGACATACATACATTACTTGTTTGCATCCAGGATATATGCTTACATGACATGCATTGTTTTAGCATTAGTAGTTACTAAGTGCTTACATGATTGATTGATATACGTGTATATAAATTATATTACGTATATTACTATAAGACTCTTATAATTAAATCTTATAGATATAACATAGAGACCACTCTTATAATTAAAGCTTATAGACATATCATACCGATCTCTCTTATAAGTAATACTTATATAAGTTATTTTTGCTTTTTGCAGTAAGTCATGTCTTCTGCATCATCCGCTGTCACCTACACTTCCGTCTACACCGACTCTGAGCCCGGCAGAGCCTTCTGGGGAGCCGAAGATGAGGAGGTATCTGAGGGAGGCATTCCACATGTCATCATATTAGGATACGACGGACTCCCTATACAGCCAGTAGCCCTACCATCACCTGATTACATACCAGGCCCAGAGGATCCACAAACACCGCCAATTCCTCAGGACGAGGATGAGCGTGAGCCTATGTTCGTACAGGCACATGATCCTGACTATGTACTAGAGCCTATATACCCTGAGTATATACCATTGGAGGATGAGCATGAGCTTCCGGTTGAGGAGCAGCCATTACGTCCTGTTGATTCACCTATTGCTGAGTCACCCGGATATGTTGCTGAGTCGGATCTCGAAGAGGATCCAGAGGAGTACGAGGATGATGAGACAAAGGATGGTTCGATTGACTATCCTATGGATGGGGGAGATGATGGAGATGATGATGACAGTGATTCATCTAGGGATAACGCCAATGATGAGGATGAGGATGAGGACGAGGAGGACGAGGAGGAGGAGGAGCACTTAGCTCCGGCCGACGCTGCTGTTGTTGTATCTGTAGGTGAGCATGTTTCCTCACCTGAGGGAACAGAGCCTGTTATACCACCGCCCTCTACTGACATTACTATTGGGGCTAGGATTATCGTCCGGCCTCAGACTTCCATATCCCTTCCACTAGAGGCAAAGGTTGAGAGACTCTTGGCCATGACTACTCCATCACCATCACCACCTATCTGACTATCACCACCCTCTGCAGGAGAGCGCCTTGCTAGGTGCATGTCCCCACCTGCACATTTATCATCACCACCTGTGCCATCACCATTACTACCATCATCTGGGTGTCCAACCCAAATCCATACACTTAGGATATCATCCACTCAGGCCCTTATTGATGCAGTTACTGCCGCATTATCATCACCTCCACTGCCACCACTACCACCATCTCTATACATACCACCACCTGCTGACTGTAGGGATGATATTCTCGAGTCCGAGCAGCCACCTCGTAAGAGGTTGTGATTGTCTACGCTAGGCTCCAAATATGAGATCGGAGAGAGTTCTACTGCTAGACCTACCAGAGGTCGGGGGATAGATTATGGGTTTTTCAGTACAGTAGATGCTGAAGAGAGGCGACAGGGGATTAAAGATGTTGGGTATGGTATTAGGGATACTTGGATAGATCCGGCAGAGGCAGTTCCTGAGATAGCACCTATGACTGTGGGAGAGGTCAATACTAGAGTCACAGAGCTTGCTGAGCTCCATGAGCATGATATACAGGACTTGTATGCCTTACTAGAGGATGCTCAGGATAGTAGGTCTCGCATATCACAGCGAGTCGATATGGACTCGCAGCAGGTCGACTTACTTATGGGGGATAGGATGACTCTCTAGGAGATAATATGGATGGTGGAGGAGGAGGCTTATGCTTCCCGAGAGGCTTGGGCTCACTCGATCAGATTGAGTCAGGAGATCCATCAGGAGCTTCAGACCCACCGTGATCATGTGTATGCATACGAGACCCATCTCCAGGCACATCAGACACAGCTACAGCTGCAGGGTACTCTCATTCAGACACAGCATCAGGTACATGAGACTCGCTTTCAGATGCAACAAGCTGAGATAGCAGCGCTTCAAGAAACTGACCGTAGGCGTCAGGCATAGATGGTAGAGACTCTCCGAGTGATGAGAGGCATGAGGCGAGAGATGGGCGACATGTAGACCGAGTTGCTAGCACTACGAGAACAGCGGAGAGCTAAACAGCCAGCACCAGATGCTAGAATTCCAGATCACCAGGATGCTTCAGGGGATACAGACAATCACGTCTAGTGGTTTATGTCATTTTGTCTTGCTAGGTCATTGTATAGGCATGTTAAGTATTAGGGGTTTTTCCCCGCTAGCATAGCCTTAGATCTTTTGTATCGTATTTTGTGTAATCAGAAACTATTTCATGTAAAAAAATTCTAAGTTATGAATGAAATAGATGTATTATGTTGTACTATATACCTCTCTAGTGTTAACATCACCTCTGTAAATTATTATGTACCTTGTTATGATTGTGACCTCACGTGTTGTCTCTTATGGTTTAGACAAATCATAGAACCTGCAACAAGACGAGGACCGAATACTACTCCTAACAACACCAACCCAAACAACATGACCCCGGAATCCATCCAAGCTATGATTGATCAAGCCCTTCTACAAAACTCCACTAATAGAGATGGAAGCCACAGTTCACACGGGGATAAACGAAGGAATGTGCAAACTGCGTGCCCTTGTTTTTACGCTGACTTCATGAAGTGTTAACCTTTGAACTTCAAGGGGACTGAAGGCGTGGTCGGTTTGACTCGGTGGATTGAAAATATAGAGTCAGTTTTCAATATCAGTGGTTGTGCTATTGAGAATCAGGTGAAGTTTGCCACCTACACTCTGTTAGGTGCTGCTTTGACTTAGTGGAATGGTTAGATAAGAACCTTAGGTCCCGAGGCATATGCAATGACTTGGGAAGTACTCAAGAAAAAGATGACGGACAAGTATTGTCCGCAGGGTGAAATCAAGAAACTACATAAAATAATCGAGTCGTGGCAACCTAAAGGTCAAGGGATCGATGTTCCGCATACTACAGAACGTTTCCAAGAGCTAAACACCCTGTATGTACAAGTTGTTGCCCAACGTAAACCGAGAAGGTTGACAAGTACATTAATGCTGGAATTCCTGACAACATTTATGGGAACGTCGAATCTGCCAGGACTAAACGTTAGATGAGGCGACCTATTGGTTAGCCAACGACTTGATGATATCAAAAACTCCAACCTACGCAGAAAGGCAGTCTGATAATAGAGAAAGGTGAGTTTCATCCAGAAAAAATCAACCACATGGGCACCTAACAACAACACCTTCAAGAGCAGAATGTCTCCAAGGTACTACAATATAGGGACAGGGCGAAAAGGAGCCAGTATGGGGGATCTTCTTGCCCAAGTGACCATTGTTTTTTTCACAATAATAGCCTGTGCAACCCAGAAGTTCCGCCCAAGTGCAACAGGTAGGGCACTTGCCCGCGACATGCCAGGAGTACTGGCAACACAAATGTTGCTAATAACTCAGAAGGAACAATGGGGCAGCTCCCTATGGGAATGGTTGTTTTGAGTGTCGGGACGAACAAGGCATTTCAAGAGAGATTGTCCTAAGTTAAAGAATAAGGATGGAGGGAATGGGAATGCACAAGGCTGGGTTTATGCAGTTGGGAATGTAGAGAAGAGAGGGAATGCATCGGGAGACCCGGATTCCAATGTCATCATGGGTACGTTACTCTTAAACAACCACTATGCATCTATCTTATTCGACACTGGTGCCGATAGAAGCTTTATATCCATTGCATTTAGTTACCTGATTGACATTGTCCCAACTCCATTAGATAATAGTTATGATGTAGAACTAGCTGATGGGAAAATAATCGGGATATACACTATTATACGAGGTTGCACTTTAAATTTATTAGACCTTCATTTCAACATAGATCTATGCCCATAGAACTAGGTAGTTCGACGTCATTATCAGGTAATGGACGGTTTAGAAAGTTGTCACGCCGGAGCGTGTGTGATGAGAAACTTGTTCAAGTTTTCTAATGGGAATGATACCTTTGACTTTTTGTGGCAACGAAAAAGTAGCAACGGAGAGAATCTTGGATGACAGTTTATCTCATGTTCAAAAGCTCAGAGAACTAACTGGTAAGGGATGCCATGTCTTTTTTAGCGCAGATATCCGCCAAAGATGACGAGGTACAACGCTCGAAAGCGAAAACAAATTAAGGACGTACCAATCGTCTGAGATTTTCATAAAGTGTTTCCCGAGGACTTGCCAGGTCTTTTCTGGACCTCCCCCCTTCCGGCCAGTGGCATTTCTAGATCTTCGATCTGATTCCAGGAGTCCCGCGCCCGTTGCTCGAGCACCAGTATCGATTGCGCCCGCACCCGTAGCTCGAGCACCGTATCGATTGGCTCCATCCGAAATGAAGGAATTATCGGAACAATTACAAGAGCTTTCCGACAAAGGATTCATAAGGCCTAGTTCCTCACCTTGGGGAGCCCCGGTCTTGTTTGTCAAAAAGAAGGATGGGTCATTCAGGATGTGCATTGACTACAGGGAGTTAAATAAGCTGACAGTGAAGAATCGTTATCCACTCCCGAGGATCGACGATTTATTTGATCAACTCCAAGGATCCAGTATTTATTCGAAGATAGATCTGAGATCAGGATATCACCAGCTTAGAGTACGAGAGCAAGACATTCCAAAGACGGCATTCCGAACTCGGTATGGTCATTACGAGTTCCAGGTTATGCCATTCGGACTGACAAACGCACCTGCGGTATTCATGGACCTCATGAACCGAGTATGCAAGCCTTACTTGGATAAGTTCGTAATTGTCTTCATCGATGACATACTTATTTATTCAAAGGACAAGAAAGAGCATGAAGAACATCTTAAGGCCATTTTGGAATTGCTTAAGAAGGAGAAGTTGTATGCCAAGTTTTCAAAATGTGAATTTTGGATTCCGAAGGTACAATTTCTCGGGCATGTCATTGATAGCAGAGGCATACACGTGGATCCAGCCAAGATAGAATCTATCAAAGATTGGGCGACTCCTAAGACACCGACGGAGATCCGCCAATTTTTAGGTCTTGCTGGTTACTATCGAAGGTTCATCGAAGGATTTTCGAAGATTGCTAAATCAATGACGAAGCTTACTCAGAAAGGAATCAAGTTTGACTGGGGTGAAAAGGAAGAGAACGCATTTCAGTTGATAAAGCAGAAGTTGTGCAGTGCGCCAATTCTGGCTTTACCTGAAGGAAGCGAAGACTTTGTGGTCTACTGTGATGCGTCACACAAAGGTTTAGGTGCTGTATTGATGCAAAGAGAGAAGGTGATTACATATGCTTCTCGATAACTAAAAGTTCACGAGAAGAACTACACCACTCATGATTTAGAACTTGGATCGGTAGTGTTTGCTCTAAAGATATGGAGACATTATCTGTACGGAACCAAATGCACCGTGTTCACCGATCAAAAAAGTCTACAACACATTCTCGATCAAAAGGAGCTTAACATGAGGCAACGTCGTTGGCTAGAATTGCTGAGTGATTACGATTGTGACATTCGTTATCACCCGGGGAAGGCAAACGTAGTGGCCGATGCATTGAGTCGTAAGGAACGGATTGATCCATTACGGGTTCGAGCCTTAGTTATGACTATTGGATTGGATCTTCCCAAACGAATTTTAGAAGCTTAGATCGAAGCCCTGAAACAAAAGAATCTTGAGAATGAAGATGTAGGCAGTATGATCAGAAAGGATATACCCAAGGAGAAATTGGAACCACTCGTAGATGGAACTTTATGCTTAAACGGCAGGAGTTGGTTACCTTGCTATGGAGACTTAAGATTCGTGATTATGCACGAATCTCACAAGTCGAAATACTCTATCCATCCAGGTTCCGAAAAGATGTACCAAGATGTGAAAAAACTATATTGGTGGCCCAACATAAAGGCTGACATCGCCACTTATGTTAGCAAATGCTTAACATGTGCGAGGGTCAAGGCCAAACACCAAAGGCTATCAGGACTTTTGGTACAACCAGCAATACCCGAGTGGAAATGGAATAATATCACGATGGATTTGATCACCAAACTTCCTAAGTCGTCAAAGGGTTTTGACACCATCTGGGTGATTGTGGATCGACTTACAAAATCTGCTCACTTCTTGCCAATAAGGGAGAATGACCCGTTGGACAAGTTGGCAAGGTTGTACCTGAATAGGATAGTAGCAAGACACGGAATACTTGTGTCAATCATTTGTGATCGTGATGGGAGATTCACATCCAATTTCTGGAAATCATTTCAGAAAGCTTTGGGTACAGATATAAGTATGAGCATTGCATATCATCCAGAAATTGACGGCCAGAGCGAGAGGACTATTCAAACTCTTAAGGACATGCTAATTGCTTGCGTGATCGACTTTAGAA
Source organism: Tanacetum coccineum (assembly GCA_026074375.1). Classification (NCBI taxonomy): domain Eukaryota; kingdom Viridiplantae; phylum Streptophyta; class Magnoliopsida; order Asterales; family Asteraceae; genus Tanacetum; species Tanacetum coccineum. The sequence continues at coordinate 26,947 of BQNB010057564.1, read as the reverse complement.
AAGGCTGGGTTAAGCATTTGCCATTGGCCGAGTTTTCATACAACAACAGTTATCACGCTAGCATAAAGGCCGCACCTTATGAGGCACTGTATGGTCGAAAATGTCGATCACCGGTGTACTGGGCCGAAGTTGGAGAAGCCTAACTGACTGGTCCGGAATTAATCCAAGAAACAACAGAAAAGATCGTCCTGATCAAGCAAAGGATGCAAGCTGCTCAGGTTAGACAAAAGAGCTACGCTGATCGGAAGCGAAAGCTGATGGAGTTCGAAGTTGGGGATAGGGTTATGCTCAAGGTCTTACCTTGGAAAGGGGTCGTACGATTCGATAAGCGAGGAAAGCTGAACCCGAGATATGTCGGACCTTTCAAGGTGTTAACCAAAGTTGGGAAAGTTGCCTACAAGCTGGAACTTCCCCAAGAGTTGAGCAGAGTTCATCATACTTTCCATGTGTCTAATCTGAAGAAATGTTACGCTGACGAACCATTAGTTATGCCGTTAGAAGGAATTCACATTGATGATAAGCTTCAGTTTGAGGAAGAGCCTGTTGAAATCATAGAACGGGAGATCTAACGATTGAAGAGAAGCCGGATACCATTGGTTAAGGTTTACTAGAACTCTAGGAGAGGTCTTGAGTTCACCTGGGAACGCGAAGATTCGTTCAAACAGAAATACCCACAACTCTTCACAAACCAGGCTTCGTCATCCACTACAAGGTCTTAAGCTTTGAGGACAAAGCTCTTTTAACGGGTGGAGACTGTAACATTTCTCAATTTTAGGTCATTTTACGACTCCTAATATTCGTCACTATTTATTAGGTCTGATAACGAAGTTTAACTTTAAATTGACTTTAAGCTAAATCGCGTAGACTAGAAATAATCATTTAACGCAAATACGGTCCATACAAAGTAAATTAAGGTATAAAAATCATCAAAGAATAAATAATTTTAAGAAAATAATTATTAAATTGACGTATTATTATTTTTGTTGATCCTGTAAAAAATAAAAAAAAAAAAAAAAAAAGGTTTTACGTTTCACAATAAAATACATTTGGACACACTCCGGAAATACCTAGACTCAAACCAATACCCACATTTAAATCCTTAAACACAAATTTGATAAATTCTTGTGTTACAAACCCATTTAGGGCCGAATATGAGTTAAAAACCACAAACCATTCGTCCTTGGTGATTTGCTAGCTAACAAAATCTCTTAATGATCCTTAAAAGTACTAGTACATCCTTGGTTTAATTAATACTTGTCCTAAATGTTTCCTACTATCCAATTACCCAATGGTTAATAACCATTTTTCTTCCTTATTTCCTTTGTGTCGCGGTGATTCGTCAATAGTATATATATAATATATAAGTAAACTCTCAACCAATTACCTTTAGCCAAGGATTGGTTAAGATTTCACAAAAATAAAATATATATGTTTCCGGAAGTATGAGTCCCGGGTCGTTAAGTCCCAACGAGGCTTGAATGGAAAATCGAATGACGGATTGATGATTGATGTTTGAATATGACAAGGTTATGATTGGTTTTCTATTTCTACCAGTTAAATATGCAAATACGATTAAATAAAACCTAAAAACGAAAGCTATATAACTTAAAACCTAAAACGGGCATGAAAAACGAGGGTCAAAAACCTAAATTTTGCAATTTTAACCCTAGAACAATTTTTAAACCAAAAATAGATTCTACTAGACTAAAAACGAAGTTTAAAAAAAGCTAGATTGAAAATGGAGTTAGTTAAGTCCAAAAACGAGTCAAATCAAAAACGGGAACGAATCCCGTTCTTTAAAAAATAAACTTTTGAAAAAATAACCCTATGAAAACTTTAACAATTTTCCTAGAAACTATGCAACAAAAGAAATTTTTTTTTTAAAAAGTTTATATTTTTCTAATAATTATTTTATTTTTTATGAATTTTTATAGTTTTTAATGAAAATAAATTATAAAAAATACTAAGCTATTTTATAAAATTCTAGAAAAAATACAAAAATTAGCTGAGATTGTAAGGATTCTATGAAAAATAAATGGGAGCCACCAGCTTATCTCAATAAGCTGTTAAAAAGCCAAGAAGGTCGAATAAGCTTAAAGGCTAAAAAGGGTTAAGTATTTAATTTGGTAAGAGCTAACAGGTGAAAGTCCCTAGGGCGAGTGGTAAGTGTGTGTGCTTGTGAGAGGGAGGTCGCAGGTTCGAGTCCTGGACCTCTCTTTTTTTATTTTGCTACAGTAACTCTTTATTTTTTCAAATTTTTTAACACACACTTATAAAACCCATGGAGATAAGCATTTTTTCTAACTGCAACTTTTTGTGAAAACTTGAAATAAGCCAAGAAAAAGCACTTAAAAAGTTGACAGAACACTTATTAGAACTTAAGGCACAATTGGCTTATTCTTTTTGGCTTTTTGGCAAAATAAGAAAAAGGAAAAGAAAGAATAAGCAAACACAAGTTTCGAAACAAACTTAATAAGCAAAATGCACTAGAAATAAGCAGGATTAAATAAGCTGAAAATTAGGACTTTAGACAGACAGAGTGCTAGCTAAACACAAGGCACAAAAGTGCTTATTTCTTTTTGGATTTTTAAACACTTAAAGCAAAGAAAAAAGGTGAAATAAGCAAATGCAGTTACATGACAACATATAATAAGCAAGATTGAACAAACAAAAACCAAGAAAAGCAGACAAAGAACATGAAAAAGCTAATGAGCACTTATTGAAGACATTGCAGGCCAAACAGTCAAAATGGCTTCTTATGGCTGGAAAATAAGCAACCAAGAGTGTGTCTTAAGGCTTGATACTTATGGGTCATGTAAAGGAACTTAAAGGCTATCTAGAAATGTTCTTAACTTAAGCTATAACCAACAAACAAGCCAAGAAAAGATGGCTTAACTCTGGCTTTTGCACCAGGGGAGAAACACATATTTTTTTGGTTTTCTTTGGCAATATGCAGACTAATAAAGAAGCTATAAAAATAAGTTCAAATTGGGAATTAAGCTGAAACAGATTAACTTTATACTATAAACTACTTATAAAACAAAATTAAGAACCTAAAACCTATTGGAGCTTATCTAATTTGACAGATTAACTTGTGACTTTTAGAAAAATAGAAAACTAAAGGCAGCATTGAAAGGCACAAAGGAACACTAAATCTACCCTGATCTTTACTGCATTATACTCAAAATGGGGCAAGAACAAAACCTTAAAAAGATTTTTAACCAAAGATTAAAAACAAGAAATTTGAAAGGATTTAAAAACTCAGATTCCTACTACTTATAAGAAACAACTTAAAACAACTTTTTAACTTGGGAAACTTATGAAAGACTGATTGAAATGACATGAAAAGGCTAGGCAAAGTTGCCTTAATGACCCATTATGGTTTAAAAACCATAATGACCCGTTTTAAGGCTTGACCCAAACACCCCTTTAAGTAGTGGGAATAGCAGTACAAAGCTTTTAAAACTGATTTTTTATGAACTAACTCTTATTACCAGATAATCATTAGTTTAATATGGACTTATTGGTCAACTAAAAGCTCAAAGATAAGCAGTTACAATAAGCAATGAAAAGATGGTCAGGTATGAGATATGGTAGGACAGAACTAAAAGAATAAATACAAAGGAAATAGAAAACAACTAAGAAGGTTCAACTGACAAGAAATGAGATAAAATAAGCAGTTATCAAGAGCAATAAGGCAGTCTAAGCTCTATTTAAGTAATGCTACAGTGAATAAGCTTATAGTGAGAAAAATGGCAATACCCTTGGTCCTTAGCTTAAACAACAGGTTCAAAAGCTTAAATGAGCTAGTATACTAGCTCATTATACCCATAAGTCCATCCATTTCAGACTTATCATCCAAATTATAAGCTGTGGTATTTTTTTGGGTATTTTTGTGACTTTTTTCTTCACTAATTAACTTTTTTTTCTTTTACTTAATAAAAGCAGCTTATAAATAAGCTTATTTGAGAGCTTTTTAACACAATGCAACACAAATTATTAGCTTAACAACTTGGAATTAAAGATTGGCTTAAAACCTCAATTTTTCATTAAAAATTGACGATTGTACCAAAGCCTAAAATTTAAAGTGCTATAAGCTGTAAAATGACTTAAAAAATAAACAATTAAACTTTAATAAGCTAAGTATGATAAGATGCCCCAATGGATTACAAAAGGTATTCTTATTTATATCGCGAATGCTTTTCTTCTTGGTCTTGCAGATGTGCTTCTTTTGTGAGACACTTCCAAGGTTGTGTTAGTTGTGTGAGAGACTTCCAAAAGTGAATCTTAGCCCTCAATTCCATCTTGTGCTTCTTTATGAGCAATCTCAGCCATTGAAAAGCTTGGAAAATGGTGGGATTGCCAACTTGGCAATCTTATAAGGTATAGGGCTGATAGTGGAGTGGGGAGGGATGTTTTAACCATGGGTTGTTTGAGGTGCAGGGTAAAAGAATGAAGAAGAAACCCGTGAGTGGTTGTGGGGTTTTTTAGGCGGGAATTTTGGTTGGGAGGGATAAACAGGGAAAGATTTTGAGTTTTGGCAAGTTCAGTCCTCCAACTCTTATATTCTTATTTCAAAATTCGTCCTTGTGGTTAAATGAGTTTGAGGGTTTGGCAAGTTTAACCCCTCATGTTATATAATTGAATTGCAAAGTCAGTCCTTGTGTGTTATAACTTTAGGGGGTTGGCAGACTTGCCCCCTTAAGTTGTATTTTCTTTAAATTTTATACTTGGGCCGGATTATGATATAAAAGGTTTTGGGCCTTTTGGGCCCATTTGGTCTTCAATATATGCCTTAATGGGCTGCCTTGGCCCATTAGATGGGTAAGGGTGACCCATTAAGAATTTCTTTGGTTTTGGCTTCGGGTTTGACCGTTGACTTTTCCAGGGTTGACTTTTTGGCTTTAACTTCAGTTGACTTTGACTTTTCATGCTTTTCACATTCCCGTGCTCGGTTTTGTCCTTTTTAGCTTTGTTTTTGTCCTTTTCTTGAATATCCGTTTCCTGCACAATACAAATGCAAAACATACAAATACAATGTATTTTTGGTACGTTTTTAGTCATTTAAGTCCGTTTTTAATAGAAAATGGTATGTGTAATTAAGCACATACCAAAATCCCCCATACTAAGATATTGCCGTGTCCTCACGCAATGCTACAAGTAAACATTTAAGAAAACCAAGAATCTTAATCCCCCTTGACTAATAACCTCGAAAAGTAGCTAAGTGTTCGTCAAGGGGAACTAAAGAATCAATAGCTTCGACAAGTCCCGTTTTCACCATTTTTATATTTACACTAACTATCCCTAATATTTTTGTATTTTTCTTTTTCTCAACTTAACTAACATGTTTGACTTCCTTTATTTTATCAACACTGGGATCATAGAATGAGAAGCGCCCATAGAATAATCTATGGATGTCCGAATGGATAAATTCATCGTCCCCGATTTTTCACTAGTCCCAAGCTAAGCGTAAAAACGAAATCACTGTTAAGTACAAGTAAAGATGCTAACACTACTTATAACTATGACTTGTCAACTTTTTGCTCCCAACAATTATTCAATTAGTGTGATTGTGCTTAATTTTAAGTTAAATTTAGATCGACAGTTTTAGAAAGTAGTACAGTTTATGTGCATAACGATATTTCTAAAGAAATCTGGGGAAAAGACTAGATCACCCACCAACCAGCATATTCTCGATAGATCCCAGCCGAGTTCGACTTAGGTTATCAGGTTGAGACCCCACAGGAGAATGTTCGCAATGTAATAGCGGGATACTCCACCCTTTTAGGCCGAATTTCTTAGATTTACCGCTAAATAAACAATACTACTCAAAGCACGCAAACATCAAAAATTTAATGATCTCATTGGTGCGATTATTCCTAGAAATAATCTACTAACGGCAACCAACAAACTTTTGAAGTCTTAAAGCAAGTTATTCTTAGTTCAAAATTATACTTGAGTTTAGAAAAAGAAATCTTAACCATTAAATTTTCCTTATTAGTCATTTATTGCTATAATCATACTATAATACCGTCATCATTTACATGACTACAACATCGGCCACGCCTCCGACAAGATGTAGTGACTTAGTCTGACGACGGTCCAAGTCAATCATTACATTACTACAACAACGCCACGCCTCCGACAAGATGTATGACTTAGTCCTGACGACGGTTTCTGTTTGATAACCACTTACGAATTGCAACTTTGGCATTTATTATCTCACTATGGGCCTTATTTTGAAGACTACAACATCGGTTGTGAGCCGGCAAGATGCAGTAAACCTTTATTAGCCCACATTTTATACTTTTCAACACTTTTTTTTTTTTGCAATAAAGAAAATTTTATTTTAGAAACTCAAGTATAAGGCTGAACTAAGATGAATATTTTCGTTTTCGAAAGAGCTTCTTTTTAGAAAACGTCGGTTTAAAGTTAAAGCAAAATTAAGCACATTTATTAGTCAGTTAAGAGCTTTGGGAGAAAAGCGACAATTACACCTTATAAGCTTTTAAGATTCCAAGATAATCCTTGTTTAGCACCTACTGTAAATAACACATCATTTTTCGTTCTTACGCAAATTAAAAATCCATAATTAAAAGGATCCGCGAATGCCTTTAGCCAATAAACTTTTGTTTAGTAAATGTTATAAGGGACAAAGCCTAGGGCTCAACCCCCGATCGATCAAAATTTATTCTCATTCTACCCATTAGGAAAGTCAACACTGTGACAAAACACTTATTTTATTTTTAAAAATTTTTAAAATTTTTCATTATTTGGTATTTTTGCAAAAATTTTGGTGTGAAAACGGGATTACGTTGACAACAATAACAACGCTGCAGGCAAAATCAAATCGAAGATTTCCCCTCCTTCCGATATAGAACATAAACATCGTCCTGTTGTTTTAAAAAGGGGTACCTACTAAATCTTAAGGCAATTTATTAAGTGTGTCCAAAAGATAAAACGTTAGTCGATTAGATTTGGATATCGGATTCCTAAAATGAAGCTGAGGATGTGAAGCTCTAGTAAATATAACCCGAGGAGTCTCACAATCCGACACCGGGAAATCTGACAATAAACCACAAAACATACAAACACAATAATGAAAGAAGCTAAGCCACCTCATCCACAACACAAAACACTTATTAGCATAAAGAAAGAAGATAGACAGGATAAGCATGGGTTGCCACCCATGAAGCGCCTTGTTTTTGTTAACCGAGTCACAAGCTCGACTCGACCCCGAATTCATTGGTCCATGGGAGCAAAGTGGGCAGATAAAAATCATCATCGGACTTTCATTCGAAGCCGTTTGGATAAACATGATTATGAAAGTTCCACTCGATGAGATACCAAAACCGCATATAAGAATGATAAATGGAAATGCCGGGTCAAAAATGGTATCTTCATTCCCGGTGGAGAGAAGATATGGAGGGACAACGGGATACGTGAGAAAAGACAAGAAAGAATTCAACAACCTAAGCAAAGAGAGAAAATTGGTACCATCCTCAAGTGGTACATTCCACATTAGTCGTAGAAGCAATCTTAACGAAATCCCGGGTCAATAAGAAGTCCAATCTCCCCGGAAGTAAGGGGGGGGGGAACGGATCGGAGCTCAATCTTAAATTGAAACATGCAAGTTCCGGGAGAGGCATGATGTGAGTGAGTCAATCGGCAACTTCCTCATGATTAAAGTCACTCCTAATCGCAGGAGGAAACTGACATTCGAAAGGATCAAAGATAAACAATCATATTGAGAAAATCAACATGAGGAGTGGTACTGCCACTTAACTCCTCTCTTTAAGAAATGATCGTTATCAACGTAGAAACTTTATAAATCAGGAAGAGAATAACTCAAAATGAGTATGGGAACTGCCACTACTATTCTCATCCTAGCTTAAAGCGGAGAGTTTCAAGATTCCGGAATAGAATTATCACAGGTGTAGTACTCCTCGCAAGAAAAGATTAGGAAATGTGGAGGTAGACTTGATCACAACTTCGGAAGATGGAAGTGGGATTATCCTCTTAATGCATCGATCTTAGCATACAGAAGATTGCATCAACAATTTTTCAACGTAGGGTAATTGTCCTTTGATGTGTTTGAAAGAATATCCTCATCAATCCTTTCAACTTCCCGGGTCAACAATCTCCACCACCTCTAAGCTACGATTCTCAACATCGGGAGGTGATAGCATCAACTAATCGATATCTCACCGTAGGGAGAATTGTCATCACTTGAAGAATTAAACACGCGGAATTGACAACAATCTCAGAATGTTCATTGAGAGCATTAAGAGGGGTGGTATTTTCACAAAGAGGCACATCACACATTTTGGGAACACCCTCAGACTCACTTGGGATTTGGACCAGGATTTCGACACTAGACTTTATTACTTCGTCCGATTCCGTTTCCGGAATAGTGTCAAGATGCTTGTCCCCCATACTTAGAGAGTTATCGGGTTCCTTGATTGGTAAAACGGGTGTGATTGTAATGGTATCATCTTCGTCATCATCGTAGCAAATGGGAATCTTCCAACTGATTCGATCTTCAGCAGCTTGTTCTTCTGCGATTCGCTTTTCTTCTTCCTTCTTTTGTATAGCTTGACCAACCAAATCACATAAGGTTGTCATTTGTTCCATAAGCTTATTACTAGAATTGAGAAGAATTGGATGATTGACGGTATATTGCTGGGGTTGAACTTGGTCAAAACCAAAAGAATTTGAATCATAGCAAGAATTTTGCTCATGATAATAGTCCTATCATTCATTTGGTTGACCATTGGAAGGTTTCATGAGGACCCTCGCAATTTTCACAACAAAGATATTGTTGTGGAAAACTCAGTGAATTTTATGGAAAATAATCAAAGTGTTTGATTGAAAACATGCGGGTCCTGATTGTAGAGCAAACGGGACTTGAGCGGGACAATCGAACCGTAATGAGAACGTTCCCACCTAACTCACAAGAGATGGCACGTATGTGGGATTGTTGAGGATGGGTTTGCAACACTTGGAAATCGTTGAGAAAGAGTACGGAGTTGAAACAAGATTGGTTGTTCCATTTCCAATCGTACAATAAAAAACAAACTCCATGGTATTTCATGAACAACCACATTTTGGCATGTACCAAGAAGACATTGTTGTTGCAATCTTTGCAAGTTTTGTAGGTGCTCACCAATGGTTTGATTTTTGCATGGTTCCGGATTAGAGATAATCGGAACTCTCGGAGGGCAATTATAACCGTAATGAGCACCTTTCCCACAAGACTTACACGTGCATTGTCGACAAAAGATTCCATCTAACGAATCACCGCACTCGTGACAACAATGGTCAATGTGTGGAGGACTTGGTGAGGAATTTTCACCGGGGTCCTGAAGTACCACGAAATGGCTCTTGAGGAGCATTAACAACGTTGGTCATTGGTAGTATTAGGGTCATCGGATGACTCGGAAGTATCTTGAAGGTCCTTCCGATAAAATTCGTTTTCAACACAATATGTAAACAAATCATCCTTAAATTTATTTCGTAAAAGAGGCAAACACACATCCTGAAAATACACCAATCAACCGGGGTTTTCCACACCTTGCACACCTTGCCAATATCGAGGGGGTTTAGAACAAGAATCTTGTCTTCAGACCCTTTTTTGAACAGACAAAAGTCTCAGTGTACAAAACTCCACAAGTCGGCATTCTTTAATCGCGTAAATCGATTCAAACGATAATCGAATGACGTCATAAGAATGTAAACATAAGATGATAAAGAAAAGAATTAAAATGAACGACGAAAAAAAGAAGATTATTTGTGTTTTTTTTTTTTCGAAGTTTTTTTTAAAACAATCATATTTTATCAAACGGACAAAACGAGATAAGACAACTTAAACCTGATATTCACAACCTCACTTAGCTCTTCGAAAGAAAAACTCACAAAGGAGCGGAGGAAGGGATAGCGCGAAGCTTATTTCCCTATTTTCCGGGTCTAGATCGTTGGAACAACCTCCTATACCCCCTTATAGTTTGTTAACTTTCAAAGGAGACCGTACCTCGCAAGTGACACAACAGGCAGTTTTTAAATCTTTTGTTCGAGTTGGAACCAACAAGTTCAACCACGGAATTTATACGATAAACCTCAAATAGAATATTATATTTTGGTAATTTTTAACAATTTGTGAATTTTATTTCTTTTTATGGACAATGTTTTTATATTATGGTTTTGTCTTTTGCTTTAGATGATAATTATCCTAATAAAAGAAAATGAAAAATATTTATGTATTTTTTTATATTTTTATAAAAATAGAAGAAAATATTCACAGATTCAAACACAAATTGACAAACGTAACGATAATCGTTTTTACAGCCTCCCCGGCAGCGGCGCCAAAAATTGATTGCTGCCAAACTACACCTTAAAATATATATAATATATAATAAAATATAAAATATATATAGTAAGAATAGTCTAAAAGCAGAATCAATAAAACCGAGAAGTAGTATAGAAAGGTTCCCCCCCCCCCGCTCCGGGTCGTTAATTATCCCAACGAGGCTGTGCTGAAAATAGATATGGATCGAAGATCGGAGTTTGAATGGAGAGAAATGATTTGAGAGTGCGGAAAGTTTAAACTAAACAATAACAAACAAAAAACGTTTAAGAAAAACCAAAAAAATATGAAATTAACGCTGAGAAAAACGAGAGCACGAATCCCGAACAAAGGTGCAAAAACCCTAAAATCCTTTCAAAATTAACCCTACGAAGAAATTTGTCACTTTCTAAACTACTCCTAGGGGACTAATAACGAAAATGAAAAAAGACTAAGACTGAAACGGAGTCTTTTGACACCAAAAACGAGCACCAGACAAAAAAAACCGCACCCGAGCCCCGTTCTTTAAAAATCAAAAAGATGAAAAATTAACCTTACAAAAGTTTTTATATTTTTCCCACGTACTATATGACTAAAGAAAATTTTCTAAAAAAGAAAAATATTTTTTTGATAATTTTTATATTTTTTATGAATTTTTAAAAGTTTTAACTAAATTAAATTACAAAAAATACTAAACTATTTTTAAAAATTCTGAAAAATTTACCTAAAATACTAGACACTATAACTAACCTACGAAAAATAAGAAACCAAAATTTGGCTTATAAATAAGCCCGAAATAAGCTCAAACGAGCTTATAGCTTAAAATGCCAAAAACACCTTAAGTATCAAAGTGCCCAAGGGTCTTACATAAAAGACCCAAGGGCACAGCGGTAAGACTTGTAACAAAAGAGAGGTGTATCGAGGGTAGAGGCCCGGGTTCGAGTCTTGCTCACCCGGGTCACCCCTTGTCTCCTCTCTTTTTTTTTACAAAAAACTTTCTAAACCAAACTTGTTAAGCTCATTTGGCTTAACAATTTTTAAAACTACAACTTTTTGTAAAAGCTTATAAATAAGCTTAAAACGGGCTTTAAAATGGATAGAAGCTTAAACAAGCTTAAGGGCAAAAAATGCTTATGGCTTTTGGACTTTTTGGCCTAATAAGCTAGACTTTAAACTAATAAGCTAAAAGGGGGACCTAACCTAACCTAGATAAGCACTAAAGAGCTAAAAATCTACAACTAAATAAGCTGTAAAAGGGCTTAAATTGGGACAGTAAGCTTAAACAAGCTTAAGAGGCAAAAATGGCTTATGGCTTTTTGGGCTTTTAGACTATTAAGCTAAAGCTTGAACTAAAAAGCTAAAAGCATTATCTAACAACTAACTTAACATAGCACTAAAAAAGCTAAAATGTATACTAAATAAAGCCTGAAAAGAAAGGCTTAAAACTAGACAGAAGGACTAAATAAGGCTTTTAGGCCTTAAGTGGATAAGTCTATTTGGCTGTTACCACACAAAAAACTAGAAAAAATAAGACAATAAGCACATATACTTATCATATCAATTGATATAATAACTAGGAACAAAAATTGGCAAAGGAGATAAGCCAATAAGCGAGAAGTGGCTTAAATACACTCAGCAGTACTAAATTAAGAGTTTAGTACTGCAAGGGTTTTTTAAGGCAAAAATGTGGCTTAATTAAGCAATAGGGAAGGCACAAATAAGCTAGAACAGGCAAAAACCACTTAATAAGCAACTAAGAAGCTAAATTCAACCACTAATAAGCTCCTAATAAGCAAAAAAAAGAAGTTAGGCTATCTTCCTACACTATGCTAGAAAAATTCAAAGTGCCTACTTAAGGCTTGAAAATAAGCTAGCTAGAGTGTGACTTAAGGTCTGAAATTGAGGGGGCTTATCAAAGAGCTTATTGGCTTTTTAGAAAAGCCAAAAACTCATGCTGAGTTTCACAAATAAGCTAGAAAAGATGGCTTAAGGATAAGCCCCTAGCACCAGGGCAAAATGAAATAAACAAGGATGCTTATTTTGACAGCTTCAAATAAGCTGTCAAATAAGCTCAAATTTAAAAACTAGGTTAAAACAGATAAAGAACAGCTTAAAGTGAGCTTATGCTCAAATTTTAAGCTTCTAAAAACAAGGAAAACATGTTGGTTTTTGCAAAAAGAAATGAACCATTTGGCTTTTGAAAAACTTAAAGGAAGTGTTGACGGAGAAATTTGTGGTCTATAATCACGAAGGAACCCTAAAGGCTTTGGTCTAATTTGGTTTATTTTAGCACACACAAAGACACTAACAAAGCACAACAACTTAAGATTTTCTAAAGCTTTAAGCAATTAACATTTGAAACCCTTTTTTAAAAAACTAACAGAAACTACGAAAAATAAGTGAAAACTTGAAAACCACTTTTTGAACTTAATAACTTTGGAAAACAGACTCTAAATTGCTTAATGATACTTAATCAAAGATGAGCATATGACACCAACCCATGACCTTCCCATTTTGACCCATTTTGGGCTTAACCCAAACACCCTTTAAAAAGAGATTTTGACATTTTGAACAAAAAAATAAACTGTATTAATAAAAATTTTGGACAACCAGATATTGAATAAGATAAACACACAAAGGGGCAAGTATGTCAGGACAAACAAGCATTAATAAGCTTAAGGAAGCAAAATAAGCAGTTGAAGATATTAAGGATAATTTTGCATAAAGTTTAAATTTCCATTAAAAGAGTAAAAGATTACAAAACTTAAAGTGAAATAACATAATTTAATTTTGATAAAAACTTAAAGTTAAAACTATCCTAAGTTATACTACTCTACATACGGGTCTTCTCTGTCTTCATCTCTTTTTATAAGCAAGAGTCCCAAGCTTCATCAAGTTTTTTGCTTGCTATGTGTTTTTTGTTGTAGCAAAAAAAAAAAATAATAAAAAAATGGTTTCAGAGTGAGAGGATTAGACATGTTGACCAAGCTCAATCCTGGCCTTCAATCTTTCCTTTGGTTTCCATGGTCCCAAATAATCACGACCCTTGATTTGGTTTCGGCACCCATTTTGACCCGGATTGCCAACATGGCAAGGAAACATGTGATGGGGTTTTTAGTGGAGTAGGGTTAAGGTGATGATTCTTTGTGTATTAGGTGTTGCCGGGTAAAAGAAAGGAAGAATACCCGTGACAGGGTTTTGGGATTTGGTTATGGCGGGAAAACGAGTTTTATAGGTTTTGGGGATGACAGGGGAAAGTTTGGTGGTTTGCCAACGTGGCCCTCAAACTGTACAGTGTATTGCAATACTCGTATTGAAATTACACCTTTGTCCCCTAAGAAAGTTGAGGGATTGCACAACAAAGTCCATGTGTGATACAATTTTTAGGAAATTGCAGGAAAGGTCCCTCAGATTATATATGTAATAATAGAGTTCCCTTGGGTTAATATAACTTGAGGGGTTTGGCAGTTTTGCCCCCTTAAGTTGTATTTTACTAGTATTGCAGTTTCAGTCCTTGTAGTTTTCCACCATGACACACAACTTTTGATTTGGCAATTTTGGTCCCTCAAGTTGTGTTTTCTTCTTTTGGTTGACTTTTTGACTTTGTCGGGGTTGACTTTTCAACTCTTTTCGAATCCATGTTCGGTTTTGTCCGATTTGACCCCGTTTTTCGTCCTTTTGTCGATATCCGATACCTACACAGTATACAAAGCAAAACAAACATATTTTGGGTAATTTTTTATCTGTTTTTGGTCATTTAGGCTCGTTTTATTAGGTATAAAATATGTGTAATTAAGCACATATTAATAAGCTAGGAACATCATCCCTAAACTTCATGGGATGATTCCCATTAGAAGGAACCAAGAGACTAAGACTTTAAAACCCTTGTTCCCTCCCCCTTGTCCCCTTGAAACCCACGGCATAAAGACCAACCCCCCTTTGATTTTTCTAGTCAAACTTTGCAACTACAAATATCTCTTTTCTCTTCCTATATATACATGCATGCATAAGTGAAATAAACTTACACTTTTACTTATCAAAATCACATTTCTTTCTCTCTTGCTCTATCAAAACCCACGGCTCATATCTCCTTCATAAGCAATCCATACAAAAAATTTCTACAATCCATACAAGCCTAACACATCAAATCCTAAGTCACAACTAAAGTTTTTCAAGCATTGGATAATCATTTGCAAGAGATTTAAGAAAGAAAAGGAAGATTGGGTTTCAAACCTAACTTGGTTTATAAGCTTGTATGCTTTGGTTTTTGAATCTAATCACGGTTTAGCCCTCATTTCTCATCTCTACAACATCCCTAAGGTCCTCCTAATTCCATTTACTTTTTATTATTTCATGTGTATATGTTATTTATGGCTAAATCACCACTTTAAAGACTTTTTTTAAATAAGTTAAAAAGAGTTAATACTAATGTTTATGAATTATGCACTTTATTCTTATGACATATGATATATAGATCATGGAAAAATGAATGTAAAAGTATGTTAACAATATGGTTAAGTATAAACTTGTTTAGGTACTAATTAGGTTTTTTATAAGGTGACTTAAACTCACTTATGAATAATAATGGAAAGTAAATTGTTAAACTTGTTACAATGACTTTATAAAGACTATGGATGATCTTGGACATTATTATAAGTATCACATGTGTTAAAAATAGTTATTAGGGTTTCCTTAATAAACTACTAAAGAAAATAATATATAAAACAAGGTTTTTATAAAGATATACACATGAATACATAGGGGCTGTTTTGAATCCGAAATTCATACAGTGGGTTTGACATAATATAATAATAATACGTCTCGTGACGATTCCAAAATGATAAGAAACTCGAAAAACCGATTGTATAAGAAAAGATACCGTTAATTACGAGTTTAACGACTATAATACTTTATAAAACTTTTTTATAAAAGTTTACATTCATTACAGAAACAAATATTTTTAAAAACATCTAAAATATGATATAAACTTTTAATTACGAGATCGTACGCGAAAGATAGCGCTATAAAACGGAACTATAAACGAATAAACTACGACATTTATCACACAAAGTAAATTATAAAAGTAATTTTATAAACTATGAACAGTAAAAGTACTATTCATCAGCGGACCCAACTTTATAAAATATAATACATCTTTCTATAACAAAGATGTACTCGAAGGAATCACTAAAATCAGGATTAAAACGAATAAGTTATTACGATTACGAATTTACGCTAATTAAAACCCAAAAAAAAAACCGACAAACTAGCTGTTGTGAACAGTAAAATCACTATTCATCGCAGAATATCAAAAACATGAAAATGTAATTATTATAGATCACCTCGTCTTACTACGAAGACGGTGGACGTAAGAAACGCGAGCAACGTACTTAAAAACGACCAAATTATGTCATTTTTTACGAAAAGTATATTATAAACGTATTCACGTTAAAAATATTATTTTTCCTAAAACGATTAGTTCAGTGATTATGCTATAAGAATATTGAGTGGTTATCAAAGTGCTATAATACTAGGGAGTTTTTAATGAGGCCTTCTCGGATGCGTATCAACGAGTGTTGGATTTACGATTTAAAAGTGTCCTAACTCCTCGTACGTCATGTCATGACCTCTTTAATTATGATAGCCCGAAACGATAGTACGATGTAACACTTAGATTATATAATGTTATTATTAAAGTACTCGGTAACTTATGACGACCTTAATTTAAATAGGTTGCATCAAAACGTTTTTGCGTAACGTTTTATCCTGTGATTATTTGACTAATCTGTACCATAGTGAGGTTCTAGCCCCACTTTTACAGTTTTACTGATTTAAAATTATTTGGGTAAAACATGCTTTGTTTTATAAATTGGACGCAAGTGGTTAAAGTATATTGATTATGCGTTTTGCCTGTAGCGATAACCCTCCTGAGCATATTATCATGAATTGTCCATTGCAAAGTAGTTGTTAATTGCATTATGTGAGCGCGAATGTTATAAATAGATCTATTGGGATTAACCTCCCCGTTTAGGGTGATTATCTATCACCAGGGAACGAATGTTGACCAGGTCGACTTAGATAGTTGCTGGTTACAACACTGAACGGGCAAAAATAACTGCTAAATAGCAAATATAGGTTGAGCTTTCAGTGTCCATGAGCTGAGTGCAACAGTAATCATGTTTTGTGATTGGTGGCATATGTTGTAACAAATCACGGGAAAGATCTTGCGTCCTGCATAATTTAAATAATAAACCTATGAATTCACCAACATTTTTGGTGACATTTTAAAGCAATGTTTTCAGAGGTCAATAGGCCATGAGGGGCCAAGGAAGCATTGGATTACATTTTGATTGGCACACTTAAAGATTTACGTGCAATCATATTTAGGAAATGTAATTGTTGTCTTTTGTAATATTTAAACAAGAACAATTAAAGTTTTTTATGCTTTTTGTATTATGTCTTATAATTAAAATATCCAATGTGTCAATTTTAACCGACTTTTGTGTCGTTCTTAATATATATCTTGTGCTTTTGATCTTGAAGTAACACCGCCCCGGGATCCTTATTCCGCTGCGACCCTTTGGGGGTTGTTTACACTACTTCTGAAAGTTTTTATTCATCGCTATCCCTCATCCGACATCACGAATGGAGGTTCAAGCCTCGCATTTTTTACACTTTAATTAAATTGTTTTATAAACCCACCTTCGCCCCACCCCCGCGAGGGAGATAACTGCTTGTTTTTTAAATAGAACACAAGGGGAGATATTGTATGCTAGTTGCCATCGATTTATTTATTATAAGGTTAGCTTAACTCGCTAGATAAATACACCTGCGAAATCACGAATTGGTTAACTACCGAGAGAAATGGTAGAACGCTTATACATGGAGTAGTATTATTTGGAGGCTGCCACCTCCAATCCGTGACGACTGGCTATCGTCAAGTGTCGGGAATATGACACAACGGATGCGTTGTATAGAGAATAATATGCACTCATAGCGAGGGTGTATAGTGGGCATACCTTGTTGGGGACCCCAACATAATTAGATGGTAACGTTCAATGTCATGAGACTTATAAATAATCCCCCGATATAACTTTGTTTGGCCACATCGTTATATCCTGATGAATATTGAGAAATGATACTTGTGTTCGGAAAATTTTATTGTTTATATATATAAACTCTATGGATTCACTCAACATTATTGTTGACTTTTAGCATGTTTTATCTCAGGTCCTTGAAGGTAATTCGGCGATGGAGATTTTGGTTGTCGCTTATGGAAACCTAAATGTTTTGAAGGCCCATTAAATAAAAGTCATTCGAAGATGATTTGCAAAAATGTTGTATGAATTATGAAACAATTTGGGACCTATGATGTAGACTTTTATTTCGAATGAATGTATTTAAAAACGTCTCTTTTCGAGTCGTTTTCTATGCTTGAGTTGTTATATTATGACATATCACCCCAAATGACCCTTCCACTGAGATATATGAAAATGGAGGTGTTACACTTTAGCCTCCACATATCATATTCACCCTGTTTGAGAGTGGGCAACTTTGCAGTAGTAGTGATTTAAGCAGTTTCTAGATCCATCTTTTCCTTGTGAGTAAAGAGTTCTTCTTGTTAGTTTCTTCTAGATCAAAGTTTCAGAACACAAGCTCTGATACCACTTGTTAATCCCAACTTAAGATATATTTCTTAGCTTGTAAAGATTAAGTTACTTTGGATAAATCCAAAACAACTATGGTTGAAACTTTGTGAATACTAAGTAGTATGCGGAATCTACTCTTTAATACTTAGAAGAATATTAATGAAACAATAAACTGTATGAAAAATGATATTACTAAAAAGCTCTAATATTATTATCAATAATACGAGTACTCTGTGTAGTACTAGGGTTTACAACCTTGAAGCTATGTATCAAAACTTATATCTCTATTGTACATTCAAAATCATAACCTAGGATCTCCTTTTATACACTAAGGACTCCTTTACAAGATAACTACAAATCTTCTATAATGTTAAACTTACACATATCTTTCTAACTATATAGAATATACTCTGAATAAGTCAATACAAATCTCTTGACACTCCTTATCTCTGTAGTCACGCTAATCTTCATGTCAACAGTCTAAGTCCTTCACATATAAGTTTGGTACTAAAGAAGGCAAGTACTAACTTTCTTCTAAAGCGTACTAACTAGTTAATACTGGGCATTGTCACTTGAACATCGTACTAACGTCTTGACTTGGTAAAGTCTAAGTATGAACACATTTAATTCCCAACACCTGGCAAAGTTATCTTCTTGAAAGAAAGGTCATACATCAAAAACTTTTGTAAATACATTTAAAAATAAAATATAAAATTCAAAAATTCAAAAACAACAAAAATATTTTGTTTCTTTTTCAAAAATGAAAAACAAATAAAAATTTGAAAAAAACATAATTTATTGATTCACAAAAACATTTATCTCTTCCTCCGTTTAAATCATTTCATGATATTTTTTTTATAAAATTGGGTCTTTAAACCGCAAATGAAATATATCATGAACCGAGGGGGAGTTATTCATTCATCAAAATGAATTGTCACTGCTAAAATATGTGTTGTATTCATTTCCATTCACAAAAAGAAATCATATTGTAAAGTCATCATTTTTGAAAAAAAATCAAGTGTGCAAGAACTGCAAGAATAACAATCTTTTAAATAAGTTCTTTAATTAGACATTTATTCAAGGGGGAGTTATAAAAATTTTGATTTATCAAAATCTTCTCAAGTGTGTTCAAAACTGCAAAATTAAGGAACTTTCAATTATGTTCTGTAATTAGATGTTTAATTGAGGGGGAGTTATAAATTTTTCAATCACTTCATCATCAAAAAATCAAAAATGAGATTTTAAATGCACGAATAACTATCTTTTGAACAAATTTTTATCTAAAAAGGAAGAAATTTCAAGTGGATAATTGTTTAAGAGGGAGTTATGAATCTTTTTTGGTTTAAACAGAGACTTAACTGCAAAATAACTCAAAAGGTTTATTGTGAAACATTTTTAGTTAAATTTTGAGTTTCTATTAATTATCTTTATGCTTAATTGTTAGTACTTGTTTATTTTAATCTTTTTAGCTGTTAAACAAATCAAACTTTGTTCCCTATTCAAATCATAATCCGAGCTAAAACATGGTTTCAATTTCACAAGTCGTTTAGGAAACGACCCGGGTGATCATACTTCCCGGTTAAATATACGTATTATATATTATATATATATATATCTTTTAAGAGTGAATTTTCCTTAGGGAATTTTCTTAATTACTCTTGTGGTATTATATCGTATATTTTATTGTGTATAAAAATCAACATCACCTTCTTAATCACTTCTAAAGTATAAGGATTACACTAGGTAGTTGTATTCACTAGTGTTCTTCTTTACTTGATCTTCAAAAATTATAAAATGGGTGTTATGGTGGCGTCAAGATGGAGAGAGAGAGAGAGAGTAATTTTTTGGTTTTGAGTTATAAAATTATGGTGTGTGTGTGTGTTTGATGGTCAAAGTGAGCTTTTTATATGTGTTGAACATGCATTACATGCATTTGACTAGGACAAGTGTCCTAGTCTTTGCTTCATCTTGTGACACGCTACAATGAGTGGTGGTCTTACCACATTTGAGTTTTATTAATAATAATTTTAGTGTTTAGGGTATAAATTTTAAGATAGGTAGGTAGTTTTGAGGCTAACGGGTATTAACGTAAAATATAACAAGAGTTAAGACGGAACCACGAAGTAAAAACGAACAAAGTAAAAATAGTTCTACATAAATTGGGATACTTTTCTGGAAATTTAATTTACGTACGGTACAAGACGAATAATAATTATAAACATTGCTCGTAAAGATTTTACGTAAAATACGAAAAATGCACGTAACACGAAAAATAAAAACGAATGTCATAAAATTATTTCTATGGCATTTTGAAAATATAAGCGTCGATGCTTAACGTAGAATTCGCCGGTTCTTTGTAAACGTCGCGTAAATTACAAATGTAAGCCCTAATTCTCCCAGTTAGTCGTGAGTTCATATCTCAACATAAAAATGAAAAATATAATTAATACTCGAGAATAAAATAATGATCCGAAATTGACGGTTTGTCACATTTTGCATAGCTAAAATTTTCATTCACTGATCAATGATTCAAAAGATTTGAGAAAAACAAATAAACATGGTGATTCAACTGTCTTTGATCATAGATTCTCATGTCTCAACAAAGGCAGATTTCAAAGTTTTGAAAAGATTATTTCAAAAATAGTTCAAAGTGGTTTATGACTATCTATTGTACTCAATTGGGTAAATGGTCTAAGTCATGTCCGGTTTCGACCGTTTTCTGCACTAAACAGAATGAGGAGTGAATAGCTTAGTGACCATCCAATTGTCATTACATTAGTTTGGTTGTAATATCTTAGTTTTTAAACATCTTTGGAAAATTTGTGATTTTGGAAATGTTATCTCAATTTCTATCCAAAAGCCGTATCTTTGTGTTAAAAAGTGGTACTCTTTTACTAAAAAGTTTTTTTTAAGAATAAAAAGTTATACTCTTAGATTTCTTAAACATCAAATGGTTGTCACAAACTTGTGCTTTTGCCAAACTGGTATTTTCAAAATCAGAGTATATCTTTATTATTCATGAAAGAATATCATTTCACAAATGCTTTTGGTAAGGAACTTCAAAATAGAAAGAGAGATAAAATTCATACGCGAAAAAGCATATCAAAGTATGCTTGAAAAAGAAATGCCAAAGCATACAAAATAAGATCAAAAGAAAAAGACGAATAAAGCGTATGGCATGTGCCCGAAAAAGCAAGAATTGACATATGAGAAAGAAAATGATCAGAATATGCTCAAAAAGAATTGACAAAGCATATAAAAACAGACAAAGTGGAAAGAGACAAAAATGTTATATACATGTGTATTAAATAAACCCTATCTCATTTCACTAATCACTTCATGTCTTCATACAGTATTCCACATGGCCCAACAAATCATTCCAGCTACTCAACTTGTTCCAAAATTTCAAGGCATTGGGAGATGTAACAATTATGTTGTGCTTCAAAGTATCACATGCTCACCAGAATGCAAGATAATGGGACAAATCTTACTTGATCATCCGTTGAGTTATGCTCTTACTGCTACTGCCGATGTTCCAACTATGTACTCACAACAGTTCTGGAAACAATACGCAAGGTGCCTAATACTGAGGACACTATCATATTCAAGTTGGATAGTCAAGAAATAATTTACACTGTTGATATGTTTCATGATACTCTTCAACTGCCAGTGGAAACTCGAGATAATCCATTCATAGCACCAGTCAACATCGAGATCATTGATTCATTCATGAACAGGGTTGGCTATCAAGGTGTTGTTGACAAAGTAAGTGCCTTCTTTACGTAGAATCTTGCTCAACCATGGCAGACAATGTTCAAGGTGTTCAACCATTGCTTAACCACAAGAACATCTTGGCATGATCAAACCAAAATCAACATTCTTCAGTTATTTCATGATGTGGTCAAATGCACGAATGTTGATTATGCTTCTTCTCTGGTGGGATTTCATGAATAATGTATTCCAGAAGAAGGATGTTATTCAGTACCCTCGCTTCACCAAACTCATAATAACTAATTTGATGAAGAAATATCCATCTATTTCTCCGAGATTAGAAGAAGATTATCATTCTATCAAGGATGATATTCCGTTGGTAAGAGTGTATACTATGGGGAATGTGCAAGTTTGAGGGATCTTGATTCCGGATGCATTCTTAACTGAGGAGATCTGTGCCACTGATGACTAGAAGGAGTATGAGACAGTGTTTGTTAATGTAGTCGTTCCAATGAATCAACCGGAACTGGTTGTTTCTACCCAAAGAACACACAAGTCAACACCTAAAGCCCATAGGACACCTACCCTTACTGTTGCTAGTCCTTAAAGGAAGAAGAGGAAGCAAAGTGCTAGAGAGACGAGTTCACCAAGAAAATCACTCAAAGTTACCATCAGACAAAAGAAGCAAAGCACAACTCTAATTCCACCTCCTAGTGATGACAGAGAGAGGGATGAAATTGCTAAAGCAACTCTTTTAAGTCTTGCTCTACATAAAACTGCTATAGCTGCTAAAGCACAATAAAATGTTGCTAAAGTACAAGAGAAGTTAGCGTAGGAGGAGATTGAAAATATGGTTGAAGGTGAAGAAGATGATGAATCATATGCAAGTGAGTTTGCTAATTCTATGCTTAATGATGATGTTGATGATTTCGGTACTAGGATAGAGCCTGGGAGTCATAAGGAAAATCCAGTGGTTGTTGATAATGATGATGTGAATGATAAACAAAAACAAGATGAATCAAAAGATGATAATGTTGAGAAAACGGATGATAATGTTGAGAAAACGGATGATAATGTTGAGGAGAAAGACAATGATGATCAAACTGATCATACATTGGTCAGAACTCATGTAACATGTAGTATGGAGACTAGGAATGAGCAGATGCAGACACCAATTCCTACACCAACTAGATCCCCTAGGAAAGACTTATCTTCGGATAAGACAATTTCACAGGAATTGACGGCACCTGTCTCACCAACAACTTCTACTACATCTAAGGCCAAAAGCAAGAGAGGATTTACTTTCAACAAGACAAAGATTCTGCCAGGAAGCATTACTGGTATGTGCAGGGGACGTGGTGAAATTCACAACGATAGTAAAACTAAATTTGTCACTCATGTGTTTTTCATGGGGAAAAATACAAGAAGTTCTTGATCATTGCAATAATGTTGTACCTGAGATGATGTTTGTAAAGACTAATGAGATGATTAAAGAATAAATGCCACGACTGGTTGATCTTGCGGTTAACAAGGATCGAGAAATTGTTCCTACAAATATACCAGAATTGATCTACAAAGAATTTTCCACTCATGGATCAAAATTAATTGAAGAATTATTTCAAAAGCACATGCAGAACACCACTCTCAATCTGTACCCTTGATGTGTCGTTGTGTGTAGGTAATTTATTTATCAAGTTTTACATTTATATTTTGTCGACTTTACCTAAAACAACACTTTAACGGGCAGTGTACCCAATCAGATGTAGCTTCGTTGGTAAGTAGGGTGTCGATCACTAAGAGCGAGAACGAAATCTTTCATTTTATCAATATTTTGGTTAACTAAACTAAGTTAATGTAAACTATGTTAATTTTATTCTATGTTAAACATATGCTAAAACTATGTTAATCCTAATTCTAATGGATAAGGGGGCTTCAGTCTGAGAGACTGGCACAAGTTTTTGGTAACTTAGATCAATTTAAAAGACAATAACACACGCAAGCAGATAGACAAAAGATAGAAGAGCGGTCTAGCCAAATTATAGAAAACTATATTAACCATGACTAATCCAATTAAAACGTTGGTTTGTTTATTTAGTGTAATGAGTGCTTATCTCGAGGCGGCATATCATTCCAAGATTTAGGCGGGACTATTTCCTAAAACCTAGACACGTAGAATTCTATCACAATTAAATGCATCCGCATAAAGCATCCTTTTTGCTGATTATAATCTATCTTAGGTGATTAATAATGGTGATCATATTAAGCCCTAGCTCATAGAGACTTTACCCATTTACTTCTTAATGACAATTTATATTCTAGTAGTCTACTGTCTAAGTCTTTATCAAAGGAATCAGTACGTGATTTTTTGATCCTAGGTCACCTGCTAGTCCAACTTGTTCACATATCCCAAAGGTAAAGATATGGCATTAATTGTGATCCTGTTGATCTAGATATATAAATCACTATATGGAGAGCCATCCCTGCATCTAGCTAACTTGGTCGGTATCACTAGATACAGTTGAATGATAGGTCACATACAAAAGCACGTAAACAAATATGAATTGATAAACATAAACAAGCAATCAACGATAAATTAAGCATTCGATATAAACAACCAAATCTTTAAATCTTCATAATCACGGCTAATATCCATGGGTATTAGCCCTTAATCATTGTAATCAATACAAGAGTGATAATTCAACCAAGGTAAACTAACCAAGTTAAAAGAATGATACCAAAAATCAAACGATTAATAGAGTATAGGAGATTACAAGATGTTTCCTATGGAATTAGTAGCTTTGCTTGACCTCTTCTGCTCTTCTTGTCTTTTGAAAATTGACTTTTGTGGTTAGGGTATCGAAAATATGATCAAGCACATCTAAAACTCATTTTCAGGCCTTCTATTTATGTTGTCTGGAATTTGGTCGATACGATGTATTGATTGAGGTCAATACGGCGTATCGGGGGTTTTTTGGAGTAGGGACAACGCTCGATATCTTCTAGAATATTTTATTACTATATGTGAATACGCTGTATAGAATTCTTTTGGATAAGGCGTATCGGACTTTATATCTTCGTGGTTTCTTGTGAAGTGCAGGCACAGATACGCCGTATCTTCCTTGATGGATACGACGTATTAGATGTCAGAATAGTAATCTTCATATTTTTTTGTTTAATCTCCAGAATGCGTGCCTTTTAGCTAATCTTTACCAAGTACTCCATAATTACTGCAATTCTCAAATATAAACAATTAAATACCAATTCTTGCAATAATTATACAAAATGGGTTATTTACATGGGATAAATAATGCTATAAAAGTGACGTTATTTGATGTCATCAAATATCCCCCTACTTGAATCCTACTTGTCCTCAAGTAGCCTTTAGAAGTTTATGAAAATGTATCCCTAAGAATTTTCCGTTAAGTATTTATTTGATTAAATAAAATTACACAACCAGACACCTTATGAAATAGGAAGATGAAATACTCAAATCATTCAACTAATCTATGTAGTAACATGTAACTAATTCGCTCAATTGCTTGGCCATGACGAGTATTCTATCATAGGCTTAGCAAGGATACATATCTCTACCACTAGAGCTAAGGAGTAACAAGTTTATAAAGGTAAATTGGGTTTTTTAAAAGGCTTAAAGGGTTTAATCACTTTTTCTAGTCTCTATCGACACCAATATTCTAGAAAATGTGACAAAGACCATACATACACACCCATAACGATGGGATAGACACATATGACTGCATTCAAACCTTAACTTGAATAAGCTAAAGAGTAGGACTAGTAGTGATATAGGGTATATATCTTCTAATCCATTTTCCAAAAGTAATAAACCAACAAGGCGGACAAAATCACACATACATGGCCGTAATGATAGAATAGACACATGTAATTTATCGCATCCTCATTCGAGTAAAACCCAAGGACAGAGATTTGGAAAGGGAAATAATTGTTGTTAAATAAAAATTACAAAACAAATAGACTAAGTCCAAAACAAATAAGGTACAAGTTACTAGATACTTTCACAGCCGTTCCCATGATAAAGACTCAAAAATATTAACACAAACGTCTTCATCATGGATCAACAACCTAAGTTGGCGTTCTGATAACGGTAAACTTCCCAATCATCCATACTATACATATTTTTACAAAGACAAGTGGCGATATCTACCACTTTATACAAAACTTTACATAGTTGATTTATAACCAAGTATCAACGAATAATCGATCCTTCAAATAATATCATTGGTTTAAGCTTTAACGAACCGACTATAAAACTTCCTCCTCTTTTTTGCAGCAATTTTCTAGTTTTTTTTTTTGTTTTTTTTACTAAACAAACTATATGATACACGTAAAATATATAATATAACACGTATATTAACCGGTAAGTGATTACCGGGTCGTATCCCAAAGAAATGTGAATTGATACCCTCGATTCAGTTTGGACAATGTTATGAATGATTTTCAACTTTTTGATTGATTTTCTATGATTAAAAACAATTAAAACAATTAAATGCAAGTAAATTAATTAAACACGCGGACGAAAAACGGAAATGACAAAATAAACCCTAATTAGCACCTTAACCTAGAATTTGTATTAATAATCTAATTTTATGAGTAAAAATAAAAAGATTTGCAAAATTTGAAAGCTTAACGATAAAATTTGAAAGAAATCTCAAAAACGAATAACGGGAATCGAAAACCGAGCCCTAAAAGCTAAAATGCTCAAAAATAAACCTACGAGAGTCAAACTAATTTTCCTACGTTCTAAATGATAAAAGAAAATTTTGAAAAAAAGAATTTTATTTTTTTGACTTTTATTTTTTTATATTGAATTAAAAACTGTTTTAACTAAAATTAATTATTAAAAATATTAGAATAAATTGAAATTTTTTGAAATAATGCAGGAAAATACTGTATACTATGCTAAACCTAAGAAAATTATAAACTTTGAATAAGCCCTACAGATAAGCAGCTAAATAAGCTAAATAAGCTTATAATCTTAAACCTAAAAAAACACCTTATATATCAAATCACCCAAGGGTCTAACAGAAAAGACCCAAGGGCGCAATGGTAAGGAGTGTGGATGTTAAAGTTGAGGTCTTGAGTTCGAGACCTCTCTATACACCTCATTCCTTACCATTTTTTATTGCCAAATTTCTTTTTGAAAAAAACTAGCTTAAGCTAAAATAACCAACTTTAATAAAATGACGTATGACAAAACTTTATAAAT
>BQNB010057563.1:14208-38159 GCA_026074375.1 Tanacetum coccineum | reverse complement strand
TCGCATGCAACAACATTTGAATAAAGCTTTTGGACTTAACAATCTTCTTGTTCTAATAAACAAGACTCGAGAAACTATACTTTCAGAAAATGAAACCTTTTGTGTTTGTTCATTGACATTGTTCTTTTGACTTGTTAATCATGCTATAAAACTCCACATCTTCAGCTTATTCTAATCATCACAATACTTATAAGCTAAAACACCTATTTAAATTAAATAAGTTAAGTTTTATTTTTGAACAATCCATTAAAGGAACATGATTCCATTGGAATCAACCATTACATATAGTTGTTGTTCCTAATGTTCCCCACTAGCTAATTGAGTCCCAAACACTAGCAATTTGTGGGAATTTATCCGTGTTATCATCATGTTTGACAAAGCCTAAGAGCCATCCAAACATCCAAGTTGATGGGACATGATTTATTTGTTTGGGTCCCAACATTCAACAGTGTTTGGTGTTTATGGAGAAGAGGAAATTCTTTTCATGACATGGTTGTTTGTCTTTTAAGATAGTCATCAATCATAAGGTTCCAAAATAATATTGAAATTAAATTATTGACTTCAATTTTATATAGGGAAAATTTTATAAATAGACCGGTCGCCTAAAGTGTTTTTACTTTTTAGACTTCAAAAAGTAAACTTCTCAAAATAAATCAGTCGTCTAGTCTCTTAAGTCGTCTAAAAAACTTTTCACTTTTTGTGTAAGTTACTTTTCAGACATGTAAGTCACTTTTTGCCTAAAGTCGCCTAAAAAGTAGGTCTCCTAAAAACATGTCTGAAAAGTAACTTACACAAAAAGTGAAAAGTTTTTTAGGCGACTTAGGAGATCAGGCGACTGGTCTATTTTAGGAAGTTTACTTTTTGAGGTCTAGAAAGAGTAAACACTTTAGGCGACCGGTCTATTTTGAGAAATTTCCCTTTTTAAAATAACTAGCTTTATCTAACCCAGTGATAAGGGCTTAGCTTTTTAGGATAAAATGCTTAGAGGTCTTAGGTTTAGACCACAGGGAGAAAATTAATCCCTCATTGGTCACGGATGTTCATCCGCAACGACTCGGGGCTATCTAAAAAAGTAGTTGTCCTGAGATTAATCGGCTTGTATTGTCGAGTCGAAACCAGGTATAAAAAAACCTAGCTTTACTAATTTTGTTATACCTATAATATCCTTTCCCTATGTAATACGTCTTTTGTAAATTGACCAAGTGCTAATATGATTCAAAAGTTACATCTCAATTTCCAATTTTACCAAGCCACTAAAATGTATAATTTTATTACACTTTTCTGGTTTTGCGTATATAACGAGGTTCGTAACCTGCGCGTTGTCGCGGAGCGCGCGGGACTATTTTCGCAACGGATCGATAACGTCAATTATTATTTGTCAGTCGTTGGGACTCATCTTGCAACGAACCGATAACCTTAAAGACTATTTTCTTAAATATTTTAAATATATATATTAAACTTCAACATTTTTTATAAAATCATGCGCATGTCAGAAGCATTGCAATATTAAACTCGTTTTGTTCGCAATTCGACGCTCTTTTCGGTGACATTTCTTTTCCAAATGAATCGATAGATAGGCGTTCCGTATTTGATAAATAAAGTTTATTATATAAAAAAGTCGTAAATAGGTAAAAGTTGAAGGGCGATTTTGTAACTTTTAGCAAACTTGAGGGTGCGTAAACGTGAGTGTGTGTTTTGTAAATATTTTAAAAATATATATTAACATTTTTTATAAAATCGTGCGCATGTCAAAAGCATTTCGATATTAGGCTCGTTTTGTTCGCAATTCGACAATCTTCTTAATGCCATTTTTTTAAGAATGAATCGATAGATATGCGTTCCATATTTGATAAATAAAGTTTGTTATATAAAAAGTCATAAATAAATAAAAGTTGAAGGTCACTTTTGTAATTTTTAGCAAACTTGTGGGTGTTTTTTGTAAATTTCTCTTTTTCTTTCATCGGTAGTCGTGAGATATATAATTTTTTAAGTTTCCTACTGTTCACTTTAACAGTTTCTCCTGTTTAATATATACTTATAATTATGTTTACACAATATAAAATGTAAGGTTTTGCTAACAACGGCCTTTAGGGTTGTCATTAACAACAAACTTTTCACCTTTTTCATTCAAAAAATAATACATTGTCCAAACAAAATCATCATGAATTAGTTATTAGCTCCTATTATATCTCAAACACATTTGTATTTCATTTCATTCATTAGTTGTATAAGTGAAAAAAGTGACAAGTGTTTTTAATCATGTCTTAATGTTAACATTATTATCAAACATAAAAAGTGGAGTTTGTTGTTAACCACAACTCTTATGGCTGTTATTAGCATTTCCATAAAATGTATTGTTCAATATTCAACATAGACACATGAATGCAAACGTACACTGTTTCAAAATCCAACTTCGACAAATTACTAAACTCAAATTTTCAAAAAAAAAGACTAAAATCTTGATTTTCCAACATAACTTTTTTTACGTGACATGTCTTGAAATGCTATTACTCTTACTAACAAGTTCATTTTTTTGGTATGTGCTAATATTGTGAACACCTTTACATAGGCTACAATTATGTTTTTTTTTCCATTTCTATTTCCACTTTCATTCTTTGTTTGGGACATCCTTTAGTTTTTTGATTTTGATGGACCGTGAACCAAATTCTTATCACCTCTTTTGAAATATCATCATCGTTTATAGATGTGGAATTTTCAAAAAATATTTCTTGTGACAAAGAAACACCTTTACAGCTCCACCAAGAAAACCATATGTAAGAGGAAATCAAAACAATCATTGTGAAGAAAAACACTTATAAATGGGACAAGTCAAGACTCTTGCATGAGAAACTTCACATCATAAGTCCACGTCATAAGTCCATGTCAGCTATGTCCACGTGGACCGATGTCGTCTTTTTATTTTCTGACTGATGTGACATATTTACAGCTGTTTTAACTGCTCCCTAGGCGAAACTCAATCGTTGATCATATAAGTTGATTACACGTGGCATTATCTGGCTGTGGGTAGGTATAAATACACCAAGGGTATAAATACCCCCTTGTGTTTTTACTCTTTCTTTTTCCACAACTCTACTTTCTACCATTGTTGATTTCTTCAAGCTTTTCATCTTTAGCATACGCCCGCGCATCGTTTTCTTCCTTTTTAAGGTTTTTCAAAATCCAGGTCAGCATTTCCCTTCACTCGAACTCCCAAATGGCTAATTTTTCTACTAAATGTTCTATTATGACCCAAGAGATAATAGATAGCTTTTGCGAAAGCTTTTATATTCCGGCTGAGGTACATCCCACTGCTCCGGGGCGTGATAAAACTATTGCCCAGTTCCCAGCCAGTAAAGTAGGCGTATATACTAGGATTTTTAACGTTTATGGTTATAGGATTCCGTTTACAAATTTTTTTATGGCGGTCCTTAAATACTTCCGTGTGCATATTTCTCAATTATTGCCTTTTGGCGCGGCCCGGGTGTCCCATTTTGAAGTTCTGACGCGTGTACTCGACCTTTCCCCTTCAGTGACCGTGTTCCGCGCTTTCTACACTCGTACGTATAGTGACGGGTTGTTTTCCTTTGCTAAGCGTTCTACTTCGGCTCCGTCTTGTTTTCCAAAACCTCCAGACTCCATAAAAAATTGGGCGGACCATTTTTTCTGGGTTGACTCTTGCATATTTCCCATTTCCGTCCCTTTATATACGGGAGGTGTCCTAGAAAAAGATTCGGCTCCCCATCTTACTGCTCGTCAAGAGCAAACCGTTAAACTTCTTGAAAACCATAAGGCTCCTTTCCGCTGGTATCCGGAGTGCTTCTTATGCCTTGTGGGTTTGAGCCTGTACTATCCTTTTGACGAAAATTCTTATCTGGCTTTTGAGTGTCCTGGCGGAATGGGTGGGTGTTATTTCCTTTTAGTAGTGGTACTTTTATATTATAAAACCTGATTATTTGATGTTTATTTTGCAGATATGGGCTTGTTGGATTTTATCAAGACTGCTGACCCTCGGAAGGTCCGGGCAGTGGAGGTTCAGAAGGGAGATGATCAGGTGCCATTGCTAAAGAGTACCCGACATTGCTTCATGCCTCTGGTGATTCCTACAGCTGGGGGTAGGCCACGGAGATCCATGCTCCGACTGAAGGGGGTAGGAAGATGTTGCTGAAGAAAATGCTTATCTAGAGTTAGCGGACCCGGATGAGGGTACGGCCATGGTGAGGCAAAGTGAGGAGGAGGTTGTTACGGAGCGACCCAAAAAGATTAAGAAGAAAAGACCGACAAAGCAGAGCGACGTTCTCCCTGCTAAGAAGTTGAGGACGAACCACCCTTCTCTTGCGTCTGGTACCGGAGGTAAAACCCTTGCTGGTTTAGAGCAGATTATGCCGGCAGGCTCTCGTTTGTTGGCCCGGGAATAGTCTGCTACTCCCTCTGTCGCCCCTCCTCAAGAAAGTACAAGTTTCGTGGATTTATCTGCCCAAGCGAGCCTCCAGATCCATACTACTGTGGGGAGGTATGTATACGCATCCTTAAGTACCTTCTGAATTTCTGCACCTTTTCCTAATCGTTGATTTTTTGGTTGTCCTTACAGTTCTAGCACTTTGAGTGCTCCGGTAGATACTGCCGCTGCCACCACAACCTCCACCAAGGCCAAGCTCGCCGCAGATGTTAATCCGGATCTGGCTGGTCCTTCCCAACTTGAGGAGTCGGAAGGGTCTGATGATTCTTTCTTTGAGCTTGCTACCTTTGACCCTTCCGAGGAGAAGCGTTGGTATGTTCCTAGGTGGAACATTACCAATGATTCGTTGTTGGACGATGGCTTTTCCTGTCGTACCCTGGTGGACCGCGTTGCTCCCCCCGCCTTCTTCGCTTCTCTCCGTTCCATGGATTATGACCAATTATATACGGAGTTTAATGTAGGGGCAGCACAACAAATATGCCTTGGGTCAGAGGTGAGGTCCCGTACGGAGCATGAGTTGGAGCTTAAAAAAAACTCAATGCTAAGTATGTTGCAAGTGGTAAGTTGTTGGAGGAGAAAGACTCGGAGATCCTCAGGTTGAAATCTCAGCTGGCGGAGAAGGAGGCTGAAGTCGCAGAAGTTATCCGTCTCCGTGATCAAGTATCTTCCTTATCCGGAGAGAAGTCTACTTTGATCGCGGAGGTGTCAGCTCTCAAGGTCACCATCACTCAGAAGGATAATGATATTTTCTTGCTTGACTCCCGCGCTACTCATCTTGCGTCTTCCCTGGATGACGCTAAAGTGGCCTGTTCCGAGGCCGGGACTAAGATTTCTTCGTTGGCATTTGAGCGAGATAGGCTTGCCTCTGAGGTATGTCCGCACTTTTTATTCCGCATGTGTCTATTTAAATGTTTTTATAATGTGTTTTTTTATAGGTTTCTTCTCTGCGTGCCGGTTTTCAGGATTTCAAGGAGAAAATGGAAGTTCAGCAGGAAAATCAAGCTCAGGAGTTGTACAACCGTATGGCCGAGCTTGAGGTACACATGATGGATGTCTTCGGCCGTCTGGAGGGGGAATTTTATCCTACCTACTTGACTCTTTTGGTCGGAAGGAGGTGGCTTCTGACCCATGGGATACAACTTGCTCTGTTTAAGTACTTGAAATCTTCAGAGTATCAGGGCATTCTTGGTCACGCTTTGGGCCGAGCCGTTGATTTTCGTCTGCAAGAAGGTTTAGAGGCCGGTCATGAGCATGGGGTTGCCGGGAGGAGTCTTTCCGTGGTTGATGCTTATAACCCAGAAGTTACAAGCGCAGATTATGTTAACGCGGTTAAAGCCCTTGAAGACGCACACTTCCCCTTGGTGGATCTGTTGAAATCCAAAAAGGATGCCGGGATGGATGAAGTTCTTGATTGCTTTCTTCTGGATGGACCCCTTGCTGAACTTCCGGAAGCTGCTTCCTTACAACCGTGCATTGAGCAGCTTTCTATTCCCATTCATCATGCTGGTGATAAAACGGCCGTCGGGGAGACCTCCCTATCTTTTGCTTTGATGAATGTCCATGCTCGTGCTGAGGGGGCCAAGAAGCATGCCGCGGCTCTTCGCCAACTGATGATGGAGATAGTCTCCGCGCCTCTGTCTTCCCAGACTTGGGTGGGTGAAGCTAGTATTTCCGCGGCCCCTCTCTCCGTTGAGGATTATGCTGAAGAAGACACAGATGAAGCCTTGGGAAGTGTTGTTGCCGTCCCCCATCTTGAGCGTTGTTGCCTTTAGTTTTATCTCCATGCCATGACCGCATGTGGTCTGCTGTTGTATCTTGAACACTTAGATCTTTTTTCTTTTTTGTATGTCGTGGCCGTATGTGGCTATTTCTGTTTGCGGCCTGTATGTAATATGAACGTTTGCTTTTTTACCGCGGCCGTGTGTTGGCCTTTTTGTTGCGGTTTCTAGCTTATCATGTTAAACATGTTTTTAGGTGGATGCTGGTGCGTCCGTCTTTATTATAACAATGATGTTTTTCACAGGTTATAATATTGCTAACTTTTTATTATTACCGTTGTACGTTCGTAATAGATACTCTTGTGAATATTTGTGGGTTATTCTCCCGGTG
Organism: Tanacetum coccineum; assembly: GCA_026074375.1. NCBI lineage: Eukaryota > Viridiplantae > Streptophyta > Magnoliopsida > Asterales > Asteraceae > Tanacetum > Tanacetum coccineum. Next base: position 31,594 of record BQNB010057563.1, on the reverse strand, counting down.
CCGGGTTTGCAATACCTATTATACACCCAAGGAGGTGGCTTCTGACCTATGGGATACAACTTGCTCTCCTTAAGTGCTTGAAATCTTCAGAGTATCAGGGCATTCTTAGTCACGCTTTGGGCCGGGCCGTTGATTTTGGCATGCAAGAAGGTTTAGAGGCCGACCATGAACATGGGGTTGCCGGGAGGAGTCTTTTCATAGTTGATCCTTTTACATTGCGGTGTGCCCATAGGACGTGTGAGAGTTCTCCTATCCAATCCTTGCTTCTTTCATCCAATCGAGCTTTGATTACTTCTCCCATACTCCTGTTTGCTCTTTCGACCAAGCCATTTGCTTGTGGGTGCTTCACAAAGGCAAAACACTGGTGGATACACAGTTTTTCGCACCAGTATTTGAATGGGTTATCATGGAACTGCTTTTCATTATCCGATATTATTTCCCTTGGTAGGCCAAATCTGCAAACAATGTTGTCACATACGAACTTCTTTACTTGATTGCCCGTGATAGTCGCAACAGGCTTTGCTTCAATCCATTTGGTGAAGTAGTCAATAGCTACGATCAAGAACTTGACTTTGCCTGGTCCTTCCGGGAAGGGTTCGGCTATGTCGATCCCCTCTTTATATAATGGCCACAAAGACGTAATGAGGGTTAAGTTTTGTTGCGGATTTCTCGGAATGGGACGATGGACTTGGCAGTCATTGCATTCCCTTATTAGTTTCCTCGCATCCGTATGCATTCTTGGTCACGCTTTGGGCCGGGCCGTTGATTTTGGCATGCAAGAAGGTTTAGAGGCCGGTCATGAGCATGGGGTTGCCGGGAGGAGTCTTTTCGTGGTTGATGCTTATAACCCGGAAGTTGCCAGCGCAGATTATGTTAACGCGGTTAAAGCCCTTGAAGACGCACACTTCCCCTTGGTGGATCTATTGAAATCCAAAAAGGATGCCGGGATGGATGAAGTTCTTGATTGCTTTCTTCTGGACGGACCCCTTACTGAACTTCCAGAGGCTGCTTCTTTATAACCGTGCATTGAGCAACTTTCTATTCCCATTTATCATGCTGTGACAAAACGGCCGTCGGGGAGACCTCCCTATCTTTTACTTTGATAAACGTCCATGCTCGTGCTGAGGGGGCCAAGAAGCATGACGTGGCTCTTCGCCAACTGATGATGGAGATAGTCTCCGCGCCTCTGTCTTCCCAGACTTGGGTGGGTGAAGCTAGTATTTTTACGGCCCCTCTCTCCGTTGAGGATTATGCTGAAGAAGACACAAATGAAGCCTTGGGAAGTGTTGTTTCCGTCCCCCATCTTGAGCGTTGTTGCCTTTAGTTTTATCTCTATGTTATGACCGCATGTGGTTTGCTGTTGTATCTTGAACACTTAGATCTTTTTTTCTCTTTTGTATGTCGTGGCCGTATGTGGCTATTTCTGTTTGCGGCCTGTATGTAATATGAACGTTTGCTTTTTTACCGCGGCCGTGTATTGGCCTTTTTGTTGCGGTTTCTAGCTTATCATGTTAAACATGTTTTTAGGTGGATGCTGGTGCGTCCGTATTTATTATAACAAGGATGTTTTTCACAGGTTATAATATTGCTACCTTTATATTATTACCGTTGTACGTTCGTAATAGATAGTCTTGTGAATATTTGTAGGTTATTCTCCCGGTGCTGGGTTTGCAATACCTCTTATACACCCAAGCTAATTTTGAGGTTGCTCAACCTTTTATTATCCGGGATAATATTACTATGGAGCGTGGCACCTTGCGTGCGCGTCTTAATAGTTGATATAACTTTGCAAAGTAATAATAATTTTAGGACTTTAAAACTGGTGAGGGTAGCTAATCCCCACTCTTTCATTAATATTCAAAAGACATTACAAAATAAATAGAAATTAAAATACTGCCCTCTAGAGCATCATACGTGCCGGGCGGGTGCTTACACTTCATGCATATAACACTTTTTAAGATTACAGATGTTCCATGTTCGCAGAAGTTCATTTCCATTGCGATCCTTAAGCTTGTAGGCTCCCTTTCCTAATGACTTTGCATCTTCATATGGTCCTTCCCATTTAGAGCCAAGTTTTCCTCCGTCCTTAGCGTGGCTTGCATCCTTGCTATGGTAGACCATGTCCCCCGGCCTGAAGCTTGTGCCTCGGACTTTAGAGTTGTAGTACTTTTCCATCTTAACTTTATTTTTTAACTCTTGAATTGCTGCTTGTTCTCTTTTTTCTTCTATGAGGTCCAAGTTTATTTCTAAGGCTTCGTCATTCTTCGTCAAGTCTACTTCCGCAGTCCGGAGTGTTGGCATGCCTATCTCTGCTGGTATGACTGCTTCTGTGCCGTATGTTAGTGAAAACGGTGTCTCTCCATTGCATGATTTTATCATGGTGCGGTGTGCCCATAGGACGTGTGAGAGTTCTCATATCCAATCCTTGCTTCTTTCATCTAATCGAGCTTTGATTCCTTCTCCCATACTCCTGTTTGATCTTTCGACCAAGCCATTTGCTTGTGGGTGCTTCACGGAGGCAAAACACTAGCGGATACACAGTTTTTCGCACTAGTCTTTGAATGGGTTATCACGGAACTGCTTTTCATTATCCGATATTATTTCCCTTGGTAGGCCAAATCTGCAAACAATGTTGTACCATATGAACTTCTTCACTTGATTGCCCGTGATAGTCGCAACAGGCTTTGCTTCAATCCATTTGGTGAAGTAGTCAATAGCTACGATCAAGAACTTGACTTTGCCTGGTCCCTCCGGGAAGGGTTCGGCTATGTCGATCCCCTATTTATAGAATGGCCACGGAGACGTAATGGGGGATAAGTTTTGTTGCGGATTTCTCGGAATGGGACGATGGGCTTGGCAGTCATTGCATTCCCTTATTAGTTTCCGCGCATCCGTATGCATTGTTGGCCAGTAATATCCCATCCGGATGGCCTTGGCGACCGCGGAGGTGTCAGCTCTCAAGGTCACCATCACTGCCGCCGCCGACCGCCTCAGACCACTAGAAAATTATCTTTTTCGGCAGCTGAGCTCTTCCTTACTATTATCTTTTAATTTCTATATTTCCTTTATTCCTTTTAGCATTGCTGTTTCGCTTTGTTTCTGTGGTTTTATTTATAGATTTAGCTTTAGTGCTATGCTTTTTGTATTTGCCCTCTAGCGCCCTTCTCGAGCTAGGCTAGCATAGATTCTTCCCCTAGCGATGGTTACTTGAGGTCATGTCCTAGTGTAGGGGTGGGCGGGTATAGTCAGACTAGGACGGTTGAGAGAGTAGCTAGCTCCCGTAGGATTAGGGTGGGTAGTTGGAATGTTGGAACCTTGACTGGTAAATTTCTCGAGTTAGTAGACGCGCTAAAAAGGAAGAAAGTTGACATTGCATGTTTCCAAGAGACTAAATGGAAGGGGTCGCGCAATAGAGAATTAAACCAGTACAAGCTTTGGTACTCGGGTTCAGCGAACGCTTAAAATGGAGTAGGTGTCGCCTTAGCACCGAATCTTAAGGACAAGGTCGTTCAGGTGATTAGGATTAGCGATAGGATTATGCTGGTTAGACTAGTGATTAAAGAGGAGACGATTAATGTTATTAGCGCCTACTCACCACAAGTGGGTCTTGGTAAAGCGGAAAAGAAGAGCTTCTGGGACTCTCTTGATGACCTTGTTAGAGAGTGTTCGACGACCCAACAGTTTATTGTAGCAGGAGACCTAAACAGCCATAATGGAGCAAATGCGGATGGTTTCTCGAGCGTGCATGGAGGCTTCGGGTATGGAGTTAGGAACTAAGAGAGCCGATCGATCCTCGAGTTCGCTGCGGCCTACGACTTGGTGGTCGTAAACTCGTTCTTCAAGAAGAGGGATGCTCATCTCATCATGTTTCATAGTGGGGACCACGACACCCAGATTGACTACATGTTGGTGCGCAAAGGAGACCTTAGGCTATGTAAAGATTGCAAGGTATTTCCGGGTGAGGTTTGCTTCTCCCAACACAGACTGTTGGTGTTGGATATCCATATAAAGAAACAACCGCGCTCGACGGAGAGGGCGGTTAAACCTAGAATCTTATGGAAAAACCTCTACAGTGAAGTGCCAGAGGATTTCAAAGCTAGAGTAATAGAGGGAGTTACCTCAGAGGAAGAAAATAGATTAGTTGACGTAGAGCAGATGTGTAACAGACTAGAAAACATGATCAGAGAGGCGGCCAAGGAAACCCTTGGAGTGGTTGTAGGGACTTTGAGAACACGTATATGCCGCATGAAGTGATGGTGGATTAGTGAGGAGGTTCAAGACAAAGTTAATGTGAAACAAATCCAGTTCAGAGAGCTTATATCATTGCGGGGCGAAGACGAAGCAAACAGAAGTGCAGTCGAGGAGAGGTATAAGGAAGCAAAAAGAGAAGCCAAGAAGGCGGTAGCCAGAGCGAAAGAAAAAGCGTATGAAGACTTGTATAATAGATTGGACTCCAAAGAAGGAGAAAACGATATCTACAGGATAGCTAAAGCCAGAGACAGAAGGAAAAGGAGATTTAGGAATTGTGAGATTTATCAAAGATGAAGATGGAAGAAGCATTGTCAATGAAGACGCTTTTAGGAGAAGATGGAAGTTGTATTTCTTCGTTTATTTCAACGGACAAAGGAGTGACCGAACCAAAGAAGTGGATAGTATAGGCGCAATCCCATAAAATAATTACTATTTCTCGAGGATCAGACACACAAAAGTTAAGGAGGCGCTATGGAAGATGGGTAGAAACAAGGCGGTAGGACCTGATGAGATCCCCATTGAAGCATGGAGGTGCTTTGGGGGCGAAGGGGTGCGGTGGCTGACAATCCTCTTCAACAAGACTTTCTTGAGAGCTAAAATGCCTGAGGAGTGGAGACTCAGCGAGGTCATCCCCATCTACAAGAACAAGGGGGACGCTCAAACATGTAGCAACTACAGGGGAATTAAACTACTTAGCCACACCATGAAACTCTGGGAGAGAGTTATTGAGAGAAGGTTGCGACGAGAGACAGAGGTGTCAGAAAACTAATTTGGCTTTATGTTGGGACGGTCTACCATGGAGGCTATTCACATTATTAGAAGCCTTATGGAGAAGTATAGAGAAAGACAAAAAGACTTGCATCTGGCATTCCTAGACCTTGAGAAGACATATGACAGCGTTCCACGAGAGCTAATCTGGAAGACTCTAAGTGATAAAGGAACCCTAACGAGATACATAAAAGTTATTCAGGATATATATAAAGGGGCAAGGACTTGTGTGCGGACCCCAACCAGAAACACAGAGTACTTCCCGATAGATGTGGGCCTACACCAAGGCTCAGCTATTAGCCCGTACCTGTTTTCCTTGATTCTTGATGAGCTAATGAAGGGGATTCAAGAGAGCATACCCTGGTGCTTGATATTCGCGGATGATATTGTGCTAATTTCATAAACTCAGAGGGGCCGAATGAAAGATTGGAGCAGTGGAGGAAGGCTCTAGAATGCAATGGTTTACAAGTCAGCAGAGAGAAGACTGAATACCTATGATGCAACTTCAGTAGGAATGAGAACGACCGGAATGAGGAAGAGGAAATCCGCATTGGCGAACATATCTTAGAGCCAAAGGAGTCCTTTAGATACCTTGGATCTGTGATACACAAATCCGGGAGGATAGAGGATAATGTTACACACCATATACAAGTAGGTTGGTTGAAGTGGAGAGCAGCCACAAGGATCCTGTATGACAAGAAAGTCCCTTTAAAGCTGAAAGGGAAATTTTATAGGGTGGCGATTCGACCGGCTATGTTGTACGGGTCAGAGTGTTGGTCATTAACGAAGGTTCAAGCAAATAGGATGGAGGTCGCAAAAATGAGGATGGAGGTTACAGAAATAAGGATGTTAAGGCGGACTTGTGGTAAGACTATTTTAGACATGATACCAAATGGAGTTTTCTGAACAAATCTCTAAGTAGTGAATATCGTCAACAAGATGAGAGAAAGACAATTGAGATGGTTCGGGAATGTCAAGAGAAGACCACAATCAGCACCTGTTAGGAGAGTGAAGCCATTAACCGTCAATAGAGCGAGAAGAAAGGGTAGACCTAAGCTCAGGTGGGAGGATAGACTGAAGACGGACCTGAAGGAGTTGCTGTTGTCTAAAGACATTACCTCTGATAGGAGCGAGTGGAGAACTAGGATTAGATTAGACGAGGGTATATAGGTGTTTGTCTTTGCTTCCCCCGTTTTTTCTTTTAAGCGTAAACCTTGCTTGCCTTCCAGAAGTTTATTTCCTATAGGTTTTCTTGCTCTTTGGCTTTTTGCCCCTTTGCTTAGCTTCTTCCCCCTGTTTGTAGCTTGTTTGTGCTTTTATGTGCTTTTTTTATGTTGTATGTGAACTTCCCTGCGGCTTTTTCTGCTTTGTGGTTTTTTTTGCTGGAGGTGCTTGTATTTTTCCGTATGTACTTGTAGTGCTTCTCTGCTGGTTTGCCTGCTTCTCTTCTCCTTTGTCGGTATGTGTCTTTGTCTATGCCTGCTTGTTTGGTCCTTGGTTTCTTTGCTTGCTTATTGTTGTCTTTTGCGCCTGTTTTTTGTTTTTTCTCTCGTATGGTTTGTTTTGATGCTCTGTATCTTGCCGGATGTCTTTCTGGAAGCAATCCCTCTACCCTTGGGTAGGGGAGTGACTGTCTACATCTCACCTCCCCTATACCCCATTTTTGCGGGATTAAGTAATGTTGTTGTTGTTGTTGTTGTTGTTGTTGTATGCTATGCTAAAGCTCCATGAGTAAACTCTGCCCAAAAACAATGCTCCTGCTCTACATGCTATTCGAGTTGGTAAGGTCCAGAAAGGGAACAATACGCACAAGAAACAACAACCCCAATTGGCTGCTAGGGGACCAAATCAAGGGAAGGGGAAAAATAAGCTTGCTTATGCTCCTAAGCCCAAGATTCCTCCTCCACCCAAGAGGAAGATCCCGCAAAGGACTCAATCTGTCATGAGTGTGGTGAGATAGGACATTGGAAGAGGAACTGTCCTCGGTATTTAGCCGAGTTGCTGAAGAAGAAAAAGAACACAGCCTCTGGAGCTGGTGGTTCGGTTCTGCACTCATAGAAAACTCAAATACTTTCACTAAAAGATCATGGATTATGACACTGGTTATAGTATCATATTTGTAATACATGCAGGTCTAAGAGAAGTAGGAAACTGGAAGGGGGGGGGACGGGGGCTCTTAGCTAGTGTAGTAGGCAAGGTCAAACGTTTGAACGGTTGAAAGCCAATTGGCTGTTTTTTATTTATGTCTCCGAGTGGATTGAGATTTTTTTGACAATTGTTCTTTATGCTCTTCTATTACTAGTTGAGTAAATTCGGTTTCCCGCTTGTACGAGATGGATTTGTATTAACCGCTTCGTGAATAATACAATTCAAGTTTCTAGATAACATGGTTTATTTTAGTGCTATCCCAAGGATGGTTTTTTTGAAATTGATTTGTCTTATTCTTATGAAAATGTAATTCTATTTTTACTGTAAGCAACAAATGAGCCATGTTAACTTGGGACTCTGCTTTCTTGTTTATGGGCATTGTCGTCTTGGTTACAATAGTAAGAAAAGCATTGTGAAGTTTGCTACATGATAGACTTATCAATTCAAACTGCCTTGGGCTTTTGAAAATTGTGTCTGGTATGTCTGGAAAGTGGCACAGGAAACCTTACCATCACATCAATGTGAAAGGGTCAAAGACTTACATTGACGAATACCACTGATGTATGTGGCCCATTAAGATCATGTCTAGACAAGGCCGAGCAGCTACTTCGTCTCTGTCACTAACGACTTTAGTCGTTATGGTTATGTTTACTTGTTAAAGCATAAACAAAGTGTTTGAAACTTTCAAAGTGTTTCAAAAGGAAGTAGAAAATCAACTCGGTAAGACCATAAAATCGCTACGTTCTGATCGTGGGGGTGAGTATATGAGTCAAGAGTTTTTGGATCATCTAAAGGATCATGGGATTATCGCCCATCGTACTCATCCTTACACGCTACACCACAATGGTGTGTCGAAGATGAGAAACAGAACCCTACTTGATATGGTTTGATCCATGATGAGTCAAACAACTCTTCCAAAGTCCTTTTGGGATTATGCTCTTGAGACTGCTGCACGCATTCTCAATATGGTTCCAACTAAGAAGGTTGAAAAGACACCATACAAAGTATGCTGATGAGGCATTGTCCCTAAGCTGTCTACTGAAATCGTCTGGGGTTGTGAGGCACTTGTTAAGCGAGACACTCTTACCAAGCCTAACAAGTTAGAACCCAGGTCTATTAAGTGTATCTTCATAGGATACCCACAAGAAATGATGGGTTATTCCTTCTACTACCCACCCAGGAACAAAGTACTTGTTGCTTAGAATGCTGAATTCCTAATGAATAGTCTTATAACTCAAGAAGCAAGTGGGAGTCTAGAAGATCTTGAAATTATTCAAGAAGAAGATACGCATCCTTCTATAGACACTAGCTTAAATCATGAAGATGATGATCTAGAAATAGATGAACCTCAAAGTGATCATTCCCATTCGTAGGTCCACAAGGACACGACGTCTCACAGATCATATGTACTTATACATCGATGTTGAGGAGCATGAGTTAGGGGATCTAGGTGAACCCGCTAACTATAAAGCTGCATTGTTAGACCCTGAGTCTGATAAATGGCTGAATGCAATGAATGTGGAAATGCAATCCATGAAAGACAACGAAGTTTGGGACTTAGTTGATCTTCCTCCTAACGGCAAAACTGTTGGTATCAAGTGGCTCTTCAAGAAGAAGACTGACATGGATGGAGCTGTATACACCTATAAAGCTCGTCTTGTAGTAAAGGGCTATACTCAAACCCCAAGGATTAATTATGAGGAAACCTTCTATCCTGTTGCAGACATTAGAGCTATTAGGATTCTTATAGCCATAGCCGCGTTTTATGACTATGAGATTTGGCAAATGGATGTCAAAACTTCTTTCCTCAATGGATATCTCTCTAAAGAGGTTTACATGGAGCAACCTAAAGGTTTTTCAATCCAAAATATCCAAACCGAGTATGCATGCTGAAGCGTTCCATTTATAGGCTTAAGCAAGCATCAAGGCAATGGAATAAATGATTTGATGATGAAATAAAGAAATTTGGTTTCACTCAAAATAGATGATGTGCATGTGTATAATTTAAAAGCTTGTGGGAGTAATGTCACTTTCTAATCTTGTACTGTCGATGACATATTAATCATTGGGAAGCAACATTCTATTGGTTACAAGATGTAAATAATCCTACCTGTAAAGGTGTTTTGCTATGAAAGATTTAGGTGAAGCTGCATATATTCTTGGAATCAAGATCTACAAAGATAGATCACGACGTTAATTAGTTTGTGTCAAAGTGCTTATATTGAGAAAAATTCTTAAAGCCGGTATTAACATGTAGAATTCAAAAAACTGTGGAAGTATCCCCATGCATGAAAAAGCTTTAGATTGTGTTACATACAAGTGCTTCAAACACTGCTGAATTGAAGCGCATGCAAAATGTTCCATATGCCTCGGCTATAGGTTCTATTATGTTGTCTGTTTGAGATGTACTCGCCTTGTGTTTGCGTTCGCTTAGAACATCAATCAAGCTAATTTTCATACAGATTCCAAGTGTCTTTAAGGGAATTTGTTAAGAATAATTCTGAAGTATCGAAGAATTTACTAAGGACATGTTTTTTTGTTTACGGAGGTGATTAAAACGATGAGCTCAGGGTTTTCTTGCTACATGATGATGGAAATCTGCGGATGCTGTGGGACCTCAAATCTCAGGACTGGATATGGTTGTCATTTAAATGGAGGTGTTGTTGATTAGAAGAGTGTTAAGCAAAGCATTTTCGCTACTTCATCTGCAGAAGCTGCTGCTTATGATGCTTCTAAGGAAGCTGTTTGGGTTAGGAAATTCATTTCTGGGCTTGGTGTTGTTCCCATGATTGAAAAACTCATAAGTATGTACTATGATAATACTGGAGCAATTACCATAACTAATGAATCTGGAATCACTAAAGGTGCTAGACATTTCCATGCCAAAGTTCACTACCTTCGTGAAGTTATTGAATTTGGTGACATAAAGTTAGAAAAAGTTCACACAGATGACAACTTAGCTGATCCTTTTACTAAAGCGTTGGCTTTTCCAAATCATTAAGAACATACTAGGAATATTGGAATGCTTCCAGCTAGTAGTCTCATGTAAATTTGTGTTTTTTAATTATTTGGATAATTGGGATTGTAAGACAATTTTATTTTTTGATGAATAAAGATACTTGGTATTTGTTTTCATTCATATAACAATTGTTTATCCTATATTTTCATATTTAATCCTTGAATGATTTATCATTCTAAATATGTCCATTGTCGGTTAACAATATGGGAGTATTGTTACGTAAGGCAAATGTGAGTGTTGGTTATATTCGTTGAATATACGGATGGTTCCCGCCACATATGTTACTCACAAAGGATGCATATTGGACACCCCAACCTTTGAAAATTACTTTATGGATCCGTTGTCATAAGTAAAATTTCGAAAATTGTTAGTTAAGTCATCCTTAGACTTGAGAATACAAACAAGTTCTGGTATGTTTTGATATCACTTTTTAATTCTAAGTCAAATGTTGTCATGAAAAAGGTAGTTATAAAGACTTTTATTGGAAGTGATGTGAAGCAGCATTCACAACACTTGTATTCAACAAAGAATTTGTTCCTCCACTTGATGTGCAGAATGATACCTTGGCGCCTCTCTAGAATTAATCAGATAATTGTTTGGCCGAACCCAAAGAGTAATGCAAGATGATTCTTGATTACATTTGGTATATCTGAATTAAGTTCTATAACGAGAATCTAAATGGTTAAACTATATGGAATGAGTCAGGATCCATATCCATGGTTTAACGGTATCTAAAAAAAGGGATGATGATAGCAAGAGATAAACAACCATGCTACTGAGAATGTTTATGAAACTTGATCTCAGACACTTCTAGTTTTAAAAACGAATATGAGGGTTGCTAGACGTTTTCGTCGTTAGTATATGGGCAGTCTGCTACTCCAACTCCCAAGTGGGAGGTTTTGGATTATGGTAGTTGGATAGCACCTATACGACTAGAAGTGTGTGAGCCTATTGGGGGCACACACGATAAAACATTTAGAGTGCGTTTGTAACTTCACGTGTCTTTCTAAGTAAACCGTTTGGACCAAATATCGACTAGACAAGAAATCTTGTGGTGTCCTAGTGTAGCCGGCCACATAAGAAGATTCTAGGAGGGTGTCTAAGTTCGATGTATGTAGAGATAAGGAGAAGAAAGGTGATAAGGCTTGGAGATAAATTGTGATAAGACTAAAAGTGTATGTGTTTTATTCTTATCATGAGTAGGGGATTGAAGCCTATAAAAGCCCTCTCCCCTAGCTCATTCTCACTATATACACAGCCTCCAAAAACACAGAAAACAATTCATCTTTCCTCCTTTTCACTTACATAAGCCGATTGCATTAAAACCCAAATTAGGGTTCTTGTTTTTTCGGTTCTGTTAATTTCGATAGACTCCTTTTGAGGGTTTACATGTGTGATCTAATCCCACGAAGTTCACAGCAGGTTCTTGGCATTAGGTTTACTTGTTCTCAGGCATGACAACAAGTAGAAACGAGTAGGGTTTTGTGTTTGGTGATTTTCGGTTCGATCTGCTCTATTTCGGTAAGAACCGAATTTGGTGAAACCCTATTTCACCTTTCCTGATTTTCGGTACACACAACAAGAGAGGTTTTAGGTACTTTATTCAGGGGTGTTTGGTTTACAATTGTTGATTGGGATACACGTGAGTTTGGAGTAGCATCAGGGCGCATTCGTTGGACGTGTTTGTGTGAGCACTCGTAGAGGTGGATATTTATTCACTTTGTTTCATAATATTTGTTGTTGTCTTTAAGGGTTAGTTTTCTTGTTTCCTATTTGTTTACTTATTGTGTGTTAACTATATGAACCAAACTAGATCCATATCTGTTGCGTACTCGTAGTGTTAATGGTTAACTGATTATCAAATCCCAACACTGTTCCTCCGAACGTGTGGCAGGGCAGGCTACCATCTACTGGTATAGGCTTTGGCTGTCAAGTGGCTCCAACATTAAGACCGCCTGATGAGCTACAACCACAAAGCAACTTGGTTAGTCAATCTTTCCTTCAGACTTTGTTTCAATTTTAATTTTTATCGGATACCGTAAAGTGGTATACGTTTCGCGCAAATTGCGTTTAGAGAGACACATCCGGAACCACCAAAACTTTTCTACGCTTCAACAAATACCCACTTTTATACCCAATACATAAAATTTACTCAAACATATCATGTATAGCTCTCTTGTGCCGAAATTTTGGCCATTTATACAAGTGATATAAGAAAAACTCTTCCACTTTGGTCAAAAGAACAACATCTTTCATTAAACCACACCATACCTCATTAAAGCCTACCCATACCTTGTCTATTTGACCAAGACTATGACCATGACTCCCTAAAACCCTCAACATGTTCCTTTGACTAAATCAAACATATATACATGCATTGCTATTAATGAAGAACAACACACATAAACACATAACAAAAAAAAAAATCAAACAACACTCTCTTTTGGCTCAATAGAGTCCTCACCGCTCAAAACCAAAACCCAAACCAAACCCATACAAAAGTATTTCTACAACCCAAAACACTCCACTACACATCTATTCAAAGGTATCAAAGGTAACCCAATCATTGGTCTAAAAGCTTCTTACCAAGTAATACTCAAGAAAAAGGAACAAGGTTTTTTTACTTAACCACTGTTTTTTTATTGTGCAAGCTTTTGGTTTTGTTGGCCTAAACAGGGTATAGCCCTTGTATATATCATCATCATTCATACCTCATAATGTTTTACTATTAACACTTTATGATCTTAACATTCATTTTTATTGCATAAATTATTCTATTAGCTTAAATCACCATTTAGGATTATTAACATGTAAATAGAAGTTTTTATTGTTGACATCATAATGTACACTTTTAATATACCTTATGATTTTAATGCCAACATGATAAATTGTTTCACACAAGTGATTACACACTTGGTTAAACTTGAAAATGATTAGGTGTTTTAATTATGGTTTTATATAGTTATCATAATATGTTTCAATAAAAAGAAATACATAAGACATGTTAAAAAAAATTATTGAACGTCATATTAAAGTTACTATGAACACTAAAATAAATGTTATCTTGGAAGAAAATACATATGTACACCACTTGGTTATGTATATATAAGTGTATTATGGACGCAAACGTATGATTTATGGGATTTTTATAAAATTTAATGGTTTTATTATGTAAGATAAAAGACTTGTAAAATTTAGACAAATGGACAATAAAAGGACATGGACATAATATAATGTAATATATATGAAAAATATAAAATATAAGATTAGTGTAAAAGTCATAAAGATGAAAAACAGGAAACAAGACTAATATTGGACATTAACAAACTACACAAACATTCTGTCCAAAAAACGAAATTTAACATATCCAATTTAAATTTTTAAAAGATAATACATATCACTGACGAATCCTGAAAATGTAATAAACATTTTTAACGGATAAATAACGCAAGAATTTACGTAAAACAATTATACGAAGTCGTAAAGGAATTTTATAAAAACATTTTTATAAAAAATAATAAACAACAAGGTTGATATTTTAATAAAATAATACACATTTTTAGATTCCAAAATGAAAAGAAACGCAATTTTTCAATTAAAAACTAACGAGTTAAGAATTTCGCGATTTTACCCGACAGATTTAATACTTTTATAAAACTATGTTTAATAAAGTTTACAATTCCCGTGTCATAAAGTTATATTTTTGTAACTCCTAAAAATTATAGAACTTCAAATACGAGAACGGCCTCTGAAAGAATCGTTAAAAACGAGCTATAACTGAATAAAAACGACATTTACCCGGTTTTTACAGACGACAAAACAACTAATTTAAATAAAGCTCACCGTCCTGATGTGAACAGTAAAAGTTACTGTTCACACAGAGGGTCAAAATAATAACTGAAAAGATGACAAATATTGATAACTCGTCTTATACCGAATAGATGGGGCATAAGAAACGCTAGAATCGGCTTAAAAACTCAAAAGTTATGCAGTTTTTATATTACTAAAACTTGATTAAAACGTTGTTAACTTATTAAACACAATTTTACCAAAACCAATATTTGGTGATTGAGCTATATAGACAATTATGTTGAGTAATCGTGAAGTACTATATGTTAGTAGGTGAGTTACAGTAATTATGCCTATTCGTAATGGTTTTCGACGAGTTGTAGGATTTACGATATAAAAGTGTGTCTAACTCTCGAACGTCATGACCTGACCACTTTAATTATGAAAGCCCCGAACGATAGTACGAGTAACAACTAAAATATTTCATTCCATGTTGTGTATTTAAGTAACAACTGTACTTATACACCTATGAAAATTTAAGGTTGCATTCGATCTTTTACGAGACGCTTTTCTGCAATATAAGGATAATCATAACTCAAGGTGAGTTCATAGCCCGCCACGTTTAAACCAGCTTTTGTTTTAAACAAAGTTTTTGGGTGAGAAACATGCAATGTTTTATACAACGGACAAGTGTTAAGTTTCACACACTATGATTACGTGTTGCCTAATTAAAAGCGATAACCCAGTATTATGAGCCCATAATCATGAACTTATTAATTACGAGCCGCGAATGTTAAAAATAGATCTATTGGTTTTTGACAACCCTCGTTCGGGTGATCCAGCTATCACTAGGAATCAACGTAAACCATGTCGAATTATATGATGCTTGCGGGTTAGAGACATCACCACGGGCAAGTAGGCCATTAATTTGGTATTCATACACGTCAAGCTTCAGTGTCCTGAGCTTATAAGAGACAGACGTAATTACATTATATGAAGTCTGCATTTTTGCATTATCATACACTTGGGAAATCTTGTGGTCCTACAATATATGATTTATCAAATATGAATCACCAAGCAACAGATTCATTGTTGACGTTTTAAAGCAAATGTTTTTCAGGGGATCATTAAGGCAAGGTACAATATGATCATTGGTAATTTTTATGATTGGGATACATGCATTTAAGATTTGTGTCCGCAATACATTTTGATGTCTTTTATGGGCTTAAAAATCAATTTATTTGAATCATTTAACAAGTAATCTTCGTGCTATTATGTAACATTACTTTGTAAATCCCAATTGATATCGTTTTCAAACGACTTTTTGGTCGTTCTATATATATCTTGTGTTATTGATCTATGAAGTAACACGCCCCGGACCCTTATTCCGCTGCGACCCAATTTGGGGGTGTTACATAAAGTATATTTTTCATTGGTATACTTTTCATCAAGTATTATATAACACAAAAATAAATATTTAAGGTCAAAGTTGAACCAGTTTAACTCTAAAAAATCAAACTGGACACTTATTTTAAGACGGAGGGAGTATACTAATAAGCATCATCTCGTATTCACGCTTCAACGGTGAATTATCAGTTGCCAGGTCAGCAATAAATGTTGCAGCCTGTGCACCAATCAGTGTCTCCATTGGCCCGCATGTTGCCTCAGCCACAAAACACCTTACAATTAATCTACCCATCATCCCAACAAGTATTTTCTCCACTTCAACCGCAGTTGCAGCTCATGCAACCATCAAATCCCAATCTGACACCACATTAGAATGTGTCAAGTGCAAGATTGCAGGTATTCATTCAACATTTGGACTTTGAGACATACTTGTATATTCTTATGTTTCCATGTCATCAAATACCAATTGATCACTAGGCCAAATTGCTAGGATGTTTTGGCAAAACTCGGTTAACCTTGTTATATGACATTCATAGGCATGCTAAAATTGATTCGTTGAGAGTTGTATAATCAAATTTTATTTAAGTTTGTTCTTTTGTTTTTATCTTCGTAGATGGCAATCAACGTGAATGCCAACATGGGCACCCGAACTCCCACCTTATCCCTACCATCAATTCTTAAGAATGACAAATTGACTGGGCTCAATTTTCTTGATTGGCAATGCAACTTAAGAATAGTTCTTAAGCAAGAAAGGAAATTGTACGTTCTTGACACTCCCATTGGAGATCCGCCACCTTTTTATGCAACTTAATCCGTAAAGGATGCTTACGATAAGCATACTAATGACTCCCTTGATGTGAGATGCCTCATGCTTGCCACAATTATCCTAGATCTATAGAAGAATCTGATGGAAGTGGAAGCATATGAGATGATAGAGACCTTGTAGGACATGTTTCAAAAGGAAGTAACCCAAGCTCTACATACATGCAAATGGTTGAAGGTTCTTCTGTTAGTGCCCATGTCATTAAAATGAAGGGCTATATGGATCACATTAGAAGACTCGGATATCCGCTAACCAAAGAGTATGCTACGGATATAATTCCAAATTCCTTGACAAAAGATTACAAAGAGTTTGTAATAAACTATAACATGAATAATATGGAGATGACCATCTCAAAGTTGCATGAGATACTGAAGACTACTGAGAAGAGAGTCTTGGGCTCAAGTCTAAGGAAGTCAGGGAAAGGCAAAGGCAAAGGTAAGAAAGGCGCTGGAAAGTCCGTCACCAAGTCCAAACCTGTCTCCAAAGTCAATAGATCAAAGGATGATATCTGCTCTTATTGCAATGAGGTTGGTCATTGGAAGCGTAATTGAAAAGATTTATTTATTTATTATTTCATTTTCATATGATGCTTTATGTGATGATGCTTTTCGTATATGTTTTAGTAGGATGGTTAAGCAACTTAAGTTCATCCTCATGAAAAGATTTATGTTAAAGTTATTTCACAAAATAATATAAGCTTCAAATTTACAATTATTAAATAGTAATTTTATCTACAATGTAAATAGAAAATTAACATACTATTACAATCATTTTATTACTAAGAGAATAAGGTGTCATGACATCCCAAATTTAGTCATTTGAGTCTCATCGGTTGCCACATCACTTTAACACTTACACCGTAAAATACCTTTTCACTCACAACTACACACAACTTAGCCATTCGAGCCACACCCACACCCACCCCCAATTTCATTTTCTTTTACATTTTTTCAAAAAAATAAATACAACTTTTATTTATAAATTAAAAACTAAAACTTTTATTCATAAATCAAAAATGTTACATAGATAATTAAAATATGATTCGAGCTTTTACATTGCTCTATAATTGTTAATGAATTCTTCCTTCTCAGCAATGCTTCGAAGCAATTTGTTCCTAGCCGCCACTAAGTTGTTTAAGTTTCTCATATCGGCTCTAGTCGTCTTTGGCAGAGTATGCTAAC
>BQNB010057563.1:0-13307 GCA_026074375.1 Tanacetum coccineum | reverse complement strand
GATACTTGCACCAAAGGTTTGCCCAAAGGTTTCCTCACAGGGACGATACTTGCACCAAAGGTTTCCCACATGGACGATCCTTGCACTTTCGCAACGTTTGGGACGAAATATACAATTTGGCCAAACTTTAAGGACGATTTATGCAATTTACTCCTAAAGTTATTATAAATATTCATCAGGAAATTCGTTTTCCAGCGGGTTGTGCCCGCCCCGACCCGACGGGTGCCTATGACCCGTGTTGACCCGGCCCATTCTTAGCCTGCCCTGGCCCAAATGATAATATACTTCCCGATCCTTCTTCTTCCCCTTTTCAGTTGTTATCATCGAACAAAAAACGCACACACATAAACTAATAAACTAGGTCGATATGTAATCCATCACATACTTTTTCCAACATTATGGCATAATATATTAATACTTTTTCGTTTTATAACACTAGAACATTTGCTACGAGTTTTATCATTGTCTAACATGATATCAGAACGGGTCTGATCCTCAAACCTAGGTGGCTACGTTGAGCTGCCTCCCCTAAGCCACCCCGTCAAACCCTGGCCGTCATTAAAAAAGAAAAAAAACTGATGCTGCTGAAGGTGTGCATGGATCTGAAAATCATATCTGTCGATCCACATATACCTTTTTTATTCAACCACCCAAAACATGTTGCAAGGAACAATTTGATGGCTTCGAAGCAAAAGAAACAGACTTTACAAGTTGAAGTTAGCTTCTTGAGGCAAAGACACAAGTTTCTAATGAATAATAAGTCATCGAACTCTGTTATGTTATCTTGTTTTTAGTTGTTTTATCGTTTGTTTGTTTATTTTTATTTGTGTTGGTGATTTGTGTCAGGTCACAAATCCACACGATTGTTATTTGTGTTGGTGATTTGTGCTAAGATCACAAATCCACACAATCGTGATTTGTGTTGGTGATTTGTGCTAAGGTCACAAATCTACACAATCGTATATTGTTGTTTGTGCTTCGGTCACGAGCCGGTTCGTTTTCTTTTGTTCGTGCTTCGTGTTTTTTTTTCTTTTCTAGCTTACTACTCCAGTCTGAGCTTTCGTGATTTCGCCGCTCTGACTGCGAGGGAGTATTAGTGGATAATAGACCCAAGCCCGATCTATGGGTTTAGGGTATTAAGGTTTTACCATTATAAATAATATTCATCAATAAGATTATACACTAATAAAAGACAGTGTCTACATACCCAAGAGAATCAAATATATGTTTAGTCAAAATTTTGCAATTACTACGGTTGGTAAATATAAATGTGGATATTATATTAGACGAGGCGTTCGAGCCCGTGCGTTGCACCGGGCTCCGACTTTTGGAAAAAAAATAAACTTTTACTTATGTGAACCATCATATAACTTCATACCTACAAACCTAATGACTTGATAAACTTATATAGTCTACATTAATGACTTGATTTCCTAACTGAAAAGTATTACAACATATACTAAAGTATGTGCATTGACATTTTGTTTCACATATATACCATGACATACATCCAAACAAACATTCACATGATACTTGTTATTATTGCAAGATCCAAAACTTGAACTTCCAGAACATCAATAGATGGGGAAGTCGTACCATGAGGATTATAAAAAAGTTAAACTTTCATTGCTATATATGTAAAATAATATTATGTGGGTCGATCTATAGATAGAGTTAATTACCTGTAGTTTCTTGTTGTGATTCTTTAGTACATCATTATTAGCTTTAATGTTATCAAATTGTCTCTTTAACACATTATAATCTTTCTCTAATCCACCGAGCCCTTCTTTTTTGAAACCATATAGCCACTTGATCTGCATTTCAAAGAAATTATTAAGAAATATATTGGACATTTATTGTAACAAAAAGAAGCAGCTGGTGATTATCTTACCTTAACATATTGAATACCTTCTTGAGTCCAATCTGACTTCCAACAGTAACCATCATTGTTTGTTAGATCTATTACTAAACCTAGTTCTCTCTCTAAACGCCTTTGCTGAAGAATTGCTTGTTTAGGGGAACATCTTTTCTCAATAACGATCTTGTCTTTAAAAGACTCTCTGAGAGGGACTTTCAAAGGTATAATAAAATTGAGTGCATTTCCATATGGAGGGCAGTCCAATCAGCCTACAGGAAAAAAATCACGCTTACTACATCTGAAAACATGTATCCATGCTAAAAAGAACACGTACGCATACACTACCCACTAAGAATACCCCATCTTCAAATCAAGAAAAGTATATAACTTAAGGCCTACCTGCAAGAAGACTGTTCCGTTCATATGATCCATTCTGAGATCCATGGATACGCTTGGATGGTTGAGACATATGCATCGGGTCATATTCTATCTTCACCTCTGTACATCGGGTCATAGGTTCCATTGATACAGATGGTCGTAATGGGAGCCACGGAGAATACCCTGATCAATGGTATAAAGTATAGGTGGCAATCTCACTTATGAACCGTAAATAAACAATATAGCTTGAGAAGGGCGAGGCCTTTTTTTGATCCACCTGAGCCTATAAGTGTGACAAAGTTTTATCAAGAAACATAACACAAATGTTATTCAAAGCTAGTAAATAGCAGTGTGAATTATACTTGGTTATATTGATCCCAAATGTACAAACTCTTATTTGGTCACAATTACATGTAACCGGTCATGCACTCAACAGCTAATCGGATAACTGTTTAATACCTTTTTAAAGATATTACATCAAATTGTAACCTTACGGTTCTTAAGAGACTCTGGGACACGCACAATTCTTTGAGCTAACCTGTATTATATAACATGTTTCAATGCATTAACAATAATTTTGAATGAATACAGCTTCAAACTGATGTTGACTGTGCCCTTTAGCAATTGTAGTTTTTCAATTCTAAAGACGGTTATCTTCTCTTAACCTAATAATGTGTTGGGCAACAAATAATGGAAGACCCAATAAAGTGTTCTATTCAAACTAAAATTCGAAAATGTACCTAGCACCCACATTCTGATGGTTCCTTAAAATCTCTTTTCCTACCATCCACACCCGCGCATGAAATCTGATTGCATCTTGTCATCCTATTAGTTTTGTTGGTAATCAAGGGTTTGCTTATGCAAATCAACATGTAAGTTTGATTGACCGGTTTGAAAGACGTTTGCAAGTATGTTAAGGCGTACTGAAGTTGTCATGACTTAATATGAGTTGTAACATTAGTTAAAACAATTATAAGCGCGGTCGGGTCGTGTAACGTGATGGTTAACTAAAACTGAGATTCATGATTGCGTAATATAACATCATAATTAAATAATAGCTTATTATTTTTTAGTAATAGCTGCTTTTTACAACTTACTCTCTACACTTAAGTCACGAAAAAACAAAACAAAAATATTATGAAGCTACCAATATACGATCAAAAATGTATTGAAAGTAGTATATATCAAACAACTTAATCACTTTTTTTGGTTATGAACTTATAATTCTAATCCTAAATCAAGCCATACCTGTATTAGTGATCACATGGTCTAGTTTGGTCATAATGGCATATATTTGAAGGCTAAATAAAAGGGGATGTGGATATTAATGTATTACAATGGTTTCTCATGTTCAATAAAAAACTGTATGTTTTTAGCAGATCAAGAACGAACAATGATGTTTTCATTTGTGAATTTTGTGTTTATATTACCTTTTGCTATGGTTGGGGATGTCGTTGGACCTTTGCGTACACTCCATATCCTGCTGCATAGCCTCTATTGTACATAGCATGATCGTGAGCAACTTGAGTAACCATTATACTGGCTTTGCTCTACCTGAGGCTGGCACACAAAATATTAACTTCACCACATGACAATGGTATTATGAATAAGTAGATAAACTATGATATCCATCTCACAATGGTATTTGATGACGTATAGTAGGCATACCAAGCCTCCGGGCTTGGGCCACACTATCACTTGGGCTTCTGGGCCCAACTTAGCAGTCATGGGCCAAAACTAAACCCAATCCTGCATTGGTCACGGCCCGGACACAGCAAAACGGACGCGGACCTAACTATAGGATACTTCCGTCCACGGAAAGCACACGCGTCCGTACACACGGTTATTACGGAACCTTGCCCGACAAGGGACCCACTCTGGCCACTAACTAAACAAATGAAATATTAGGAAACCCTAATATTTCATTCGCTTATAAAAAGGGACCTTCTGACACAATGAACAGTACGATTTTCTCACTCTACATACACATACTTTCTCTCTCTACATGTTTACTTACTTTCACGCCGGAGTCTAACCGTGAGGTCCGTCCTCACGGTAAGGCTAACGGTTTGTTTGATTGTGCAGGAAATCGTCACTTCTCTTGCTCTAGTACAAGATCTAATGCTCAAATCATTCGGGAACTCGACCTGACGTATAATTTGAGTCCTATTCTAGACCCTACACTTATTTTGTACCAACAAGTGGCGCCATCCGTGGGAACAGAGCACAAACAAGTTTTCTAAAATACTCAGCATGAGCACTCGCGAACAGCACACCCCGCCTATTCCCACGTCCGCCGTGCGGAACACCGGGGGACGAAGTGGTCCGCAGGGTCTCGAGGAGCCTACATCTGACGCGGTCCTAAGAGAACTGTGCGACAAAAACTACCACCAACTCTTGCCACTCATTGCCGAAAAGATGCAAAAAGAAAAAGAGCAGCAAGATAAGCTTAATGCGGTAAAGGCACGCCTACTCTACGGCAACAAGACCGGAAGAAATCAAAGAAACCATAAAGAGTCGCATTACTCCGAATCCAAGACGCCAACCGCCAGAACAGAGCCAAAGAGGAAGCATGGAAATAGGCGCTCCCGAAGCCCGTCATCGGTTGCCAGTGTCTTCAAAAGACTCAAACAAAACAGACCTCCTTCACCTAGGCCCAGGCCGCGGAAGGAGGGTGGTGTGTTCAACAGGTTGGGAGGAAAAGAACGAAGTGCATCTGCACGTTCTGACAGCCGCCATCAGGGTTCCCACGAAAAGGAAACCGAGGTGCAACCAAGGAAGCATCATCATAGGGGCACGTCGTCCCGGGAAACTGGCGGACATTCGGAGAGTGAAGACAGTGAGGGAGGTCACTGGAAGTCCAAATCAAGAAGACACAGGTCAAACACCTACGAAGATGATCTCTCTCAGCCTTGGACGTGTGAGGAAAGAAACCCTTTCACACCTCGTATCCGGCATTTCAATTTCCCAAGGACAAGGATGCCCGGCCACGTCAAGACATATGATGGAAGCGGGGATCCGGAAGATCATTTAAAGCTATTCCAGGCCGCGGCAAAGACAGAGAGGTGGGCAATGCCAACATGGTGTCACATGTTCAACTCAACGCTCACTGGAAACGCTAGAGTCTGGTTCGACAAACTCCCAAGGGAATCCATTGACAGCTATGAAGATTTGAGAACAGCATTCAGGGAAAATTATCTCTAACAAACAAAACACATCAAGGATCCGGTGGAGATACATCATATCAAGCAAAGAGATGGAGAATCCACGAAGGACTTTATGGAAAGATACAAAGCAGAAATCCTGGATGTGGAAGGAGCGCCGGAATGCATGAAGATCTCCGGATTCATGCACGGTATAACCCACCCCGAGCTGATCAAGCGTTTATACGAGAAAATTCCGAGGTCAATGGATGAAATGTACAGGGTGACTACGTCTTTTCTGCAAGGGGAAGTTGCCGCATTCAGTCATAGTCGGAAAAAAGCACCCGCGCCGTGGAAACAGCCAGAAGGAGGAAACAAGCCAAATTTTAAGAAGGGTTTTAAAAATAAGCAAAGATCGAATCGGAAGCCAGATAGGTTTTCACTCCTTACGAAAACCCCGAAAGAAATTTTTGCTTTAGAAAAAGGAAAATTCAAGGCTCCACCACCAATGGTAACTCCTGCGGAAAAAAGGGATCCGAACAAATACTGTGA
This sequence comes from Tanacetum coccineum, assembly GCA_026074375.1. Lineage (NCBI taxonomy): Eukaryota > Viridiplantae > Streptophyta > Magnoliopsida > Asterales > Asteraceae > Tanacetum > Tanacetum coccineum. The sequence goes on along the minus strand of BQNB010057563.1, from coordinate 7,376 downwards.
ATTCCACGCGGATACGGGGCATAGCACGGACGAATGCATGCAGCTGAGGAAGCAGATAGACGAGATGATCAAGTCAGGCAAATTGTCGCAATTCATCAAAGAATTAAAGCAGAGCGACAAGCCAAAGGCACAAAAGAAGGGGGAAACGGCCGGAAAAGACAAGCCCCTAGCCATCTTGATGATTCAACCATGGGAGAGGGTAGCCAAACAAAGGGTCACCCAGAGTTTCTCTCCGGAGACAATAATCTCCTTTCCGTCTTTAGGAGAGGAAGACGGAACGGAAGGACCAATGATCATCGAAGCTGAAATAGGAGGGCACTTCGTACACCGGATATACGTGGACAGAGGAGCGTCCTCAGAAGTTCTATACGAGCATTGCTTCGTCAGGCTCCGGCCAGAAATAAGAAGCCAGATAATCCCAGCTACCACATCACTCATAGGATTCAGTGGAGAAACTATTTGGCCGATAGGCCAGATATCCCTACTAGTAAAGATAGGTGACGAAGAGCATTCCACTTCCCCATGGATGAACTTCATGGTTATCAGGTCATCATCTCAACACAATGGAATAATAGGCAGAACTGGTATAAGAAAGATCCGTGACGTACCATCCACGGCACACGGAATGTTAAAATTCCCGGTAAAAGGAGGAACAGTAACGATACGAAGCAGCAGAGTCATCCTGATGGAATGTGCAATGATCTCCGGACCTAGCACACAACACCCCGTGACCAGTCAGGTGTTGGAGGAGAACATAAAAGTGGTCATTCATCATGAATACCCCGAGCAGACAATAGCCATAGGATCTACACTAACAGAAAAAGGACGCAAAGAACTATGTGCTTTGCTCAGACAAAACCTGGATGTTTTTGCCTGGAAGCCAGCAGATATGACAGGTGTCCCGCGGCACATGGCGGAGCACCACCTAAATGTCCGAGAGGGACGCCCACCTGTCAGACAAAAGAAAAGGGGGGCAAGCGTCGGAAAGAAATAAAGCAATCTGGGAGGAAGTGGAAAAATTAGTAGATGCCGAAATCATGAAAGAAGTCCACTATCACAGCTGGCTATCCAACCCGGTCATGGTCAAGAAACACGATGAGAGTTGGCGAATGTGTGTAAATTTCAAAGATCTAAACAAAGCATGCCCTCAGGATGGTTATCCCTTGCCGGAGATAGATTAGAAAGTAGAATCTCTCTGCGGATACCCTTTTAAGTGCTTCTTGGACGCATATAAAGGGTACCACCAAATCAAAATGGCAGAGGAAGATGAAGAAAAAACAGCATTCATCACGAGCCAAGGGATATTCTGTTACACAAAGATGTCGTTCGGCCTAAAGAATGTCGAGGCAACCTATCAACGCTTAGTAGACAGGGCATTCCAAAAGCAGATCTGACGTAACCTGGAAGTATATGTTGACGACTTGGTCATAAAAAGCCATACGGAAGAAGAAATTATCCGAGACATAGAAGAAACATTCAAAACTCTCCGGCAAATAAATATGAAGCTAAATCCAAAAAAATGCACCTTCAGAATGCAGGAGGGGATGTTTTTGGGCTACAAAGTAAACGCTGAAGGTCTGAAAGTATGCCTAGATAAAGCAGACGCGGTCCTTAGCCTGCCGTCTCCGGGATGCCTTAAGGATGTACAAAAGCTGAACGGGAAACTCGCAAGTTTAAACAGATTTCTGTCAAAATCAGCTGAAAATCACTGCCGTTCTTTAAAACCCTGAAGAAGTGCACAAAGAAGAGCGATTTCCAATGGACTCAGGAAGCCGAAATAGCCTTCAAACAGATAAAGAAACTCATAGTGGAACTCCCAATGCTGGCTGCACCAAAGGAAAAGGAGGAGCTAATCATATACCTAGCCGCGACCAAGGAAGCTATCAGCGCAGTCTTAATGACCGAAAGGGGAGGCAAGCAATTGCCAATGTACTTTCTGAGTCGTGCCCTACGAGGGCCGGAGATCAATTACACCTCTATGGAAAAATTAGTATTAGCCTTGCTCAGCGCAAGCAAACGGCTGAAAAGGTACTTCCAGGCACATACAATTGTTGTAATTACGGATCAGCCGATAAAGCAATTATTGTCAAAATCAGAGATCAATGGGAGGATGCTAAAGTAGATATTTGAGCTAGAGATGGAGACATCCAATACAGGCCAAGGACATCGATCAAAGGACAAATATTGGCAGATTTTATCATAGAGCGACCGGATGAAGAATCCCCGGACGAACCCATGGCAGAGCCAGAAGAATTACCGGAACCATGAACTTTGTTTACAGATGGGTCATCCTGTATAGATGGTTCCGGATGCCGGGCTGATATTGGACAAATCCGGAAGGAGTTGGGATTTCACGTACGCAATGAAGGTTTTAGGCTTTGAGGCTGTACAAACAATGATGTGAGTATGAAGCCATTAATAGCCGAGTCTCCGGATCGAGAGCAAAATGGGCGTAAAATACCTTCAAGCAAAACATAGACTCTGCCTTTATTAGCAAACCAGGTCAATGGCTCTTACGTAGCAAAGGAGTCAGGTATGGTTCAGTACTTGGAAAAAGTAAAAACACTCGCAAGAAACTTCAAGGAATTCTCCATCAAACAAGTACCGCGGAGCGAGAACAAGAATGCAGATGCCCTAAGCAAGATTGCATCTACAAGCTTCACATACCTCAGTAAGCAAGTACTTATGGAGGAATTAAAGGAAAAGTCTATACATGAGAAGGAATGTTCATCACTATAGTGGAGGAGGAAGAACAAAACTTGGATGACACCATATGTGAAACCTTACATATGAAATCCTTCCAGAGACAAATAAGGAAAGCCAGGGTGGTCGTCGCAAAGCTCCTGGTACACATTATCAACCCGGAACTTTATACAGAAATCTTTCTTAGGATCGTGGCTCCGGTTCGTCGGACCACTTCAAGCAAACTACGTCCTTAGAGAAATACACGAACGATCCTGTAGCATGCACTCTGGTCCTAGATCCGTGGTCGCCAAGGCCATCCGGACGGGATATTACTGGCCAACAATGCATACGGATGCGCAAAAACTAATAAGGGAATGCAATTACTGCCAAGTCCATCGTCCCATTCCGAGAAATCCGCAAAAAAAACTTAACCCCCATTACGTCTCCGTGGCCATTCTATAAATAGGGGATCGACATAGTCGGACCCTTCCCGGAAGGACCAGGCAAAGTTAAGTTCTTGATTGTAGCTATTGACTACTTCACCAAATGGATTAAAGCAAAGCCTGTTCGCGTCCTACACCTGGCAATCAAATGAAGAAGTTCGTATGGGACAACATTTTTTTACAGATTTGGCCTACTAAGGGAAATAGTATCGGATAATGGAAAGCAGTTCCGTGATAACCCATTCAAAGACTAGTGTGAAAAACTGTGTATCCGCCAGTGTTTTGCCTCCGTGAAGCACCCACAAGCAAATGGCTTGGTCGAAAGAGCAAACAGGAGTCTGGGAGAAGGAATCAAAGCTCGATTAGATGAAAGAAGCAAGGATTGGATAGGAGAACTCTCACACGTCCTATGGGCACACCACACCATGATAAAATAAAGCAATAGAGAGACACCGTTTTCACTTACATACGGCACGGAAGCAGTCATACCAGCAGATATAGGCATGCCAACACTCCGAACTGCGGAAGTAGACCTGACGAAGAATGACGAAGCCTTGGAAATAAACTTGGACCTCATAGAAGAAAAAAGAGAACAAGCAGCAATTCAAGAGGCAAAAAGTAAAGCTAAGATAGAAAAGTACTACAACTCTAAAGTCTGAAGCACAAGCTTCAGGCCGGGGGACATGGTTTATCGTAGCAATGATGCAAGCCACGCCAAGGACGAAGGAAAACTTAGCCCTAAATGGGAAGGACCATATGAAGTTACGGAGTCATTAGGAAAGGGAGCCTACAAGCTTAAGGATCGCAATGGAAATGAACTTCCGCGAACATGGAACATCTGTAATCTTAAAAAGTGTTATATACATGAAGTGAAAGCACCCGCCCGACACGTATGATGCTCCGGAGGGTAGTATTTTTATCTCTTTATTTTGTAATGTCTTTTGAATATTAATGAAAAAGTAGGGATTAGCTACCCTCACCAGTTTTAAAATCCTAAAATTATTATTACTTTGCAAAGTTATATCAACTATTAAGACGCGCACGCAAGGAGCCACGCTCCACAATAATATTATCCCGGATAATAAAAGGTTGAGCAACCTCAAAATTAGCTTGGGTGTATAAGAGGTATTGCAAACCCGGCACCGGGAGAATAACCCACAAATATTCACAAGACTATCTATTACGAACGTACAACAGTAATAACAAAAAGGTAGCAATATTATAACCTGTGAAAAACATCCTTGTTATAATAAAGACGGACGCACCAGCATCCACCTAAAAACATGTTTAACATGATAAGCTAAAAACCGCAACAAAAAGGCCAACACACGGCCGCGGTAAAAAAGCAAATGTTCATATTACATACAGGCCGCAAACAGAAATAGCCACATACGGCCACGACATACAAAAAAGAAAAAAGATCTAAGTGTTCAAGATACAACAGCAGACCACATGCGGTCATGGCATGGAAACAAAACTAAAGGCAGCAACGCTCAAGATGGGGGGCGGCAACAACACTTCCCAAGGCTTCATCTGTGTCTTCTTCAGCATAATCCTCAACGGAGAGAGGGGCCGCGGAAATACTAGCTTCACCCACCCAAGTCTGGGAAGACAAAGGCGCGGAGACTATCTCCATCATCAGTTGGCGAAGAGCCGCGGCATGCTTCTTGGCCCCCTCAGCACGAGCATGCACATTCATCAATGCGAAAGATAGGGAGGTCTCCCCGACGGCCGTTTTATCACCGGCATGATGAATGGGAATAGAAAGCTGCTCAATGCACGGTTGTAAGGAAGCAGCTTCCGGAAGTTCAGCAAGGGGTCCGTCCAGAAGAAAGCAATCAAGAACTTCATCCATCCCGGCATCCTTTTTGGATTTCAACAGATCCACCAAGGGGAAGTGTGCGTCTTCAAGGGCTTTAACCGCGTTAACATAATCTGCGCTGGCAACCTCCGGGTTATAAGCATCAACTACGGAAAGACTCCTCCCGGCAACCCCATGCTCATGACCGGCCTCTAAACCTTCTTGCATGCCAAAATCAACGGCCCGGCCCAAAGCATGACCAAGAATGCCCTGGTACTCTGAAGATTTCAAGCACTTAAGGAGAGCAAGTTGTATTCCATGGGTCAGGAGCCACCTCCTTCCGGCCAAAAGAGTCAAGTAGGTGGGATAAAATTCCCCCTCCAGACGGCCGGAGACATCCATCACGTGTGCCTCAAGCTCGGCCACACGGTTGTACAGTTCCTGAGCCTGCTCTTCCTGCTGAATTTCCATTTTCTCCTTGAAATCCTTAAAACCAGCACGCAGAGAAGAAACCTGCAAAAGCAAGAACACTTGTAAAAATATATATATATATATATATATATATATATATATATATATATATATACATGCGGAATAAAAGGTGCGGACATACCTCAGAGACAAGCCTATCGCGCTCAGACGCCAATGAAGTAATCTTAGTCCCGGCCTCGGTACAGGCCACCTGGGCATCATTCAGAGCGGACTCAAGATGAGTGGCACGGGAGTCAAGCAAGGAGAAGTCATGGTCCTTCTGAGTAATGGTGACCTTGAGAGCTGACACCTCCGTAGCCAAAGCAGACTTCTCCTCAGATAGTGAAGAAACTCGGTCACGGAGGCAGACAACCTCCGTGGCTTCAGCCTCCTTCTCCGCCAGCTGAGATTTCAACCTACGAATCTCCAAGTCTTTCTCCTCCAACAACTTACCACGTGCAACATACTTAGCATTGATTTTTTCTTTAAGCTCCAACTCATGCTCCGCACGGGATTGCCCCTACATTAAACTCCGTATATAATTGGTCACAGTCCATGAAATGGAGAGAAGAGAAGAAAGCGGGGGGAGCAACGCGGTTCACCAGGGTACGGTAGGAAAAGCCATCGTCCAACAACGAATCATTGGTAATGTTCCACCTAGGAACATACCAACGCTTCGCCTCGGAAGGGTCAAGGGCAGCAAGCTCATAAAAAGAATCATCAGACCCTTCCGACTCCTCGAGCTGGGAAGGACCAGCCAGGTCCGGGTTAACATCCGCGGCGAGCTTGGCCTTACTGGAAGTGGTGGCAGCAGCAGTATCTACCGGAGCACTCAAAGTGCTAGAGCTGAAAGGATAAACAAAAAATAAACGATTAGGAAACGGTGCAGAAATTTAGAAAATACTTAAGGATGCATATACATACCTCCCCACAGTAGTGCGGATCTGGAGGCTCGCTTGGGCAGATAAATCCACAAAACTTTCAATTTCTTGAGGAGGGGCAACAGAGGGAGTCGCAGACTGTCCCCGGGCCAAAAAATAAGAGCCTGCCGGCATAATCTGCTCTAAACCAGCAAGGGTTTTACCTCCGGTACCGGAAGCAAGGGAAGGGTGGTCCGTCCTCAACTTTTTAGCAGGAAGAGCATCGCCCTGCTTCTGCAATCTTCTCTTCTTGACCTTTTTGGGCTGCTCCGTAACAACCTCCTCCTCACTCTGCCTCACCATAGCCATACCCTCATCTAGGTCCGCTAACTCTAAATAAACATTCTCTTCAACATCTTCCTGCCCTCCTTCAGTCGGAGCAGGGACCTCCGTGGCCGCGGCAGAGCTACTACCCCCAGCAGCAGGAATCACCAAAGGCATGAAGCAATGTCGGGTACTCTCTAGCAATGTCACCTAATCATCTCCCTTCTGAACCTCCACCGCCCGGACCTTCCGAGGGTTAGCAGTCTTGATAAAATCCAACAAGCCCATATCTGCAAAATAAACATCAAATAATCAGGTTTTATAATATAAAGGTACCACCACTAAAACGAAATAACACCCACCCGTTCTGTCAGGACGCTCAAAAGCCTGATAAAATTTTTGTCAAAAGGATAGTACGGGCTCAAACCCACAAGGCACAAGAAGCACTCCGGATACCGGCAGAATGGAGCCTTATGGCTTTCAAGAAGTTTAACGGTTTGCTCTTGACGGGCAGTAAGATGGGGAGCCGAATCCTTTTTTAGGACGCCTCCCGTATATAGAGGGGCGGAAATGGGAAATACGCAATAGTCAACCCAGAAAAAATGGTCCGCCCAATTTTTTATGGAGTCCGTGGATTTTGGAAAACAAGACGAAGCCGAGGTAAAATGCTTAGCAAAAGAAAACAACCCGTCACTGTATGTATGGGTGTAGAAAGCACGGAACACGGTCACTGAGGGGGAAAGGTCGAGTATAAGCGTCAGAACTGCAAAATGGGACACCCGGGCCGCGCCA